>ML318325.1:0-37880 GCA_005239505.1 Nicotiana paniculata
ATATATATTCTCGCAAACAAAATGCTCCCATGAATTCTGCATGTTAAATTTAAAATCCTAACTAAAATGACTTTAAACTAGGATGATGAAGTCGCAAGCAAGGGATCCATCTGGGACAACTTCGACATCACAAAGGTAACTAATGCTAGTTTTAAACTAGAATACATAGCTCCATAGGTGCATGCAGAGACTCATGTATGTGAAATTGAAACATAGGATATCAGTTCTGGAATATTGGAAAATTGCTGTAACGTGTTATGTTTTGGGGGCTCACCCTCCCTTCTCAGTTTTGAACAGTTATATCCAGAAGATATGGGGGAAATATGGCATCAATAAGATCACTATGATGAAGAATGGGATAGTATTGGTGCGATTTGTTGATGTATTAGGGAAGAATGAAGTTGTTCAAGGAGGTATATACCACTTTGATAACAAACTTTTTATTGTGAAAGCATGGCATCCAGACATGGAATTTACCAGGGAGGAGATTTATAAATTTCCAATGTTGATTAAGTTACCAGGCTTGGACTTCAAATATTAGAGCTCAAAGGGATTAAGCAAAATAGAGAGTTTAATTGGTAAACCAATAATGGTAGACAATCACAAAAAAGAAGACGGTGCTTAGCTTTGCACGATTACTTATTCAAGTATATATGGATGCCAAACTACGATAAAATGTTTTATTTAAAAATGAAAAAGAAATTCTTATGGAACAAAAGGTACAATATGATTAGAAACCTACTTTATGTATGTTTTGTAAGAAATATGGTCATGAGGAAAAGGAATGTCGGTGTAACGAACCGGCCGGTTGTTTTGAGAGTTATATCCCCAATCTCCTATTAACTGATTCCCATGTATCTATTTCTGCTATTATGTCTTGTTAGGAGGGTTCGTTTTGGCTTTCAGAGTGAATTGAGACACTTAGTCTCTTAATTGAATAAGTTGGAAAAGTCAGCTGGATGTAGACTTGTGTGTAACGAACCCGGATTTGAATTTTTATTGTTCCATTAGCTCCGTTCGGTGATTTTGGAATCAGGAGCGCGTCCGGAATGTGATTTGGAGGTCCGTAGTAGAATTTTCTTGAATTGGCGAAAGTAGGAATTTTGGCGTTTTGGTCGGCAATGAAAATTTTAATATCGGGTTCGGAATGTTCCGAAAGTTTGAGTACGATCATAGTGTCATTTTTGACTTGTGTGTAAAATTTGAGGCCATTCGGACGTGATTTGATATGTTTCGACGTAATTTGTAGAATTTAGAAATGACAAAGTTCATTAGGCTTGAATCCATGTGTAATTGGTATTTTCATGTTATTTTGAGTGATTCAAAGGTTAGACTAAGTTCGTATGATTTTTTAGTATTGGTTGGTATGTTTGGCTGATGTTCGGGGGCCCTCGGGTGAGTTTCAGATGCTTAACAGATGAAAATTTACACATAGAAGAATTTCTGGTCTGCTGGTTCTGGTGTTTCCGCACCTGCGATGGAAATTCCGCAGGTGCGCGGTCGCATGTGCGGATGCACAAACGCAGTAGCAAAAATTGGAAGGGTGGTCTGGGGTCACAGGTGCGAGATGATTTCCGCATCTGCGGGTGCAGATACGCCTATTTGATCGCAGAAGCGGACGAGGTGCTTTAAGTGAAATCCGTACATGCGATAGAAATTCCGCAAGTGCGGGACCGCAGATGCAGTTCTGGGGTCGCATAAGAGAAATCACTGGGCAGAAAAGAGAGAGTTCGAGGGTTTGAAATTCTTTCATTTTGGATTTGGGAGCTCGAAAATTGGCGATTCTTTGAGGGATTTTCAGGAATAGCTTTGGGATAACGATTCCTAACTTGATTTTGATCATATTTCATTAATATATTGTTTTACTCTTTATCTAATAAAGTAATTTGAGTGAAGAAGTTGGGAAAATTGGGGTAAAGTTGTGTCACGACCCGAATTTCCACCGTCGGGACCGTGATGGCGCCTAACACTGCACTTGCTAGGCAAGCCAACATTAGAAGTTTGCAAGATAATAATCCTACAAAATATTGAGAACCTCTACAACTCAAAACATAATAATTATAGGTAGAAACGAAACTTGCATAATAAAACTGAGCATGCGAAATCTATATGTTTAGCTACCTAGGGTCTGGTGCACAATTCACGGACTACTAAGACTAACTACAAATATTTGGCTGAAATAAAGAAGTACAACTGTTTGTAAACTAAATAAAACAGTAGATGTATATATAGGAGGGGACTCCAAGAATCTACGGATGTCGGCAGATCTACCTCGGGTCTCCTGCGCAAATGACGGCTACCAACTCAGGATCAGCTCGGACCGATACCTGGATCTGCACAGAAAGTGCAGAGTGCAGCATCAGTACAACCGACTCCAAGTACTGGTAAGTGTCGAGCCTAACCTCGGCAAAGTAGTGACGAGGCTAGGACAAGACACCACAAAAAACCTGAGCAGTGAAATCATGCTAATGGCAACAACAGTAAACAAAGAAATAAAGCAGGAATAACGGGAATGGTACATTTAAAGGGGAATCACAATATAAGGAATGATAAACAATAAAAAGCACAATTTAAACAGAAATCCTCAATTAATCTAATCAATTAAGACAATAAAGGGAAAACGCACGGCATCACTCTTCGTGCTTTTACTCTCAACCTCACCAATATATAGATAGAACGGCACGACATCACCTTTCTTGCATTAAACCTCTCACAATATACACGGCATCACCCTTCGTGCTTTATCACTCTCATATCATGCACAACATCACCATTCGTGCATTAACACTCACATATCATGGCATGACATCACCCTTCTTGCTTTACACTCTTCCTCACGATATAAATAAAGCATCCATGGCATCACCCTTCGTGCTTTACACTCTTGCTCACAAATCACAAAATCAATAACAACGAATAAATAGGGGTGTTACATAGAAACCAGTATTTCATCAATGCTTAATATCACAATTTAAATTTCAACTTTGAATCAATATTCACAACTTTATCACACCTCGGAGGAACCAGATTTAAGTTTCCCAACATTTCAATAACAACAATAATCATGGATAATAGGATTTTAAGACTGCAAAATTATAAAGGATAAAATTTCACTCGCATGCTATGACTTGACGACAACGCATAGATACTCGTCACCTCAACTTATACATCATATTCAACATTTAAACACGTAGCAAATAAACACATAATACCTATTCCCTCAAGACAAAGTTAGACACAACACTTAACTTGATTCGTAGGCCACTCACTTCTCAAGTACCACTTTTCCTTTAGAATTCACCTCCAACCCTCATATCTAGTCATAATTAGCTTAATACCATCAATTATCGCTAAATGAATCATTTTTAATGAATAATTGCTGATTTCCCACAATTTCCCAAAAGTATTCAAAAACCGACCCTGGCCCGCTTGGTCAAAACTCGAAGTTCGAACAAAAATTCATTTTTTATTCACCCCCGAGCCCGAATATGCAATTAGTTTTAAAATCAGACCCCAAATTGAGGCCCAATTTCCAATTTTCCAAAAATCCCTAATTCTACCCAAACCCCCAATTTCTACCATAAAACTCCTAGCTTCTAGGTTTAATCCTTGTAAAAGAAGTAAAAGATTAAAGGAAACAAGTTAAAGGACTTACCTATGTTTTGGGGAAGAAATCGCCTTAGAGAAATCGCCCTAGGTCGCCTATCCCTTTGAAAATAAGAAGAAAAGGGCTGGAGTTCAAATTAAATGAACTCACTGCCCGACCTTTGCACCTGCGGTGCTTGGGTCGCATCTGCGAATCCGCATGTGCGGATAGGGCTTCCACTTCTGCGGAAAGGGACTGGGCCATTGGGGCCGCACTTGCGGGTGGGGTTCCGATTCCGCAGTCCCTCTCATGCAATGAGGAGTCCGCATCTGCGGAGATCGAAGAAGAGGCCTGGGTCGCACCTGCGGGCTGTCGCTCGTACCTCCGACCATAGGCTCGTAGGTGCGGGCACACCAGATTTGGTGGACCAGCAGACTTGGTTGAGTTTTAACTCAACTCGCGCATCACCCGAGCCCTCGGGGCTCCAAACCAAACATGCACACAAGTCCAAAAACATCATACGAACTTACTCGTGCGATCAAATTGCCGAAATTACCCCTCGAACTATGAATTTAGCATCAAAATCAATGAAATTATCAAGAACACTTAAAGTTTCTATTTTCTCAACTGAAGGTCCGAATCAAATCATATAAACTCCGTTTCTCACCAAATTTCACAGACATTGTCTAGATATTAAAACGGACCTGTACCGGGCTCCGGAACCAAAATACGGGCCTAATACCATCAAAATCAAGCATAAATCACATACTTTAAAACCATAAAATTTTTGAAATTCAATTTTAGTCAGAAATTCATTTCTCGGGTTATGGACCTCAGAATTCGATTCCGGGCATACGCCCAAGTCCCATATTTTACTACGGACCTTCCGGAACCGTCGGAACACGGGTCTGGGTCTGTTTACTCAAAATATTGACTAAAGTCAACTAAAAATCACTTTTAAATTCTAGATATTACTATTTGTCTTATTTTCCACATAAAGGATTTCTGGAATTATGCCCCGACTGTGCACGCAAATCGAAGAGGGTAAATATAATATTTTTATGGCTAACGAGCATGGAATAAAGTCCTAAAACACAAGATGACCCCTTGGGTCATCATAATCTCCACCTCTAAAACAGACGTTCGTCCTCGAACGGACATACAAAGTACCTGAATTGGTGAACAAGTGGGGATATCTACTCCGCATGTCCAACTCGGACACCCAAGTAGCTGCCTCAAAAGGATAACCTCTCCACTGCACTCGAACTGATGGATAACTCTTCGACCTCAACTGACGAACCTGCCGGTCTAGAATGGCTACCGGCTCCTCCTCATAAGTCAAATCATTATCCAACTGGACATAGCTAAAATCTAACATGTGGGACGGGTCACCATGATACTTCCGGAGCATGGACACATGGAATACTGGATGAAATGATGATAACCCTGGAGGCAACGCAAGTCTATAAGCCACTTCCCCCACTTTCTCGAGAATCTCAAATGGCCCGATATACCTAGGGCTTTACTTTCCCTTCTTGCCAAACCTCATAACACCCTTCATGGGCGATACCCGAAGCAATACTCTCTCCCCGACCATGAATACCACATCATGAACTCTACGATCGGCATAACGCTTTTTCCTGGAATGAGATGAACGAAGGCGATCCTGAATAATCTTGACCTTATCAAAGGCCTCCTGTACTAAATCTGTACCCAGCAACCGAGCCTCCCCCAACTCAAACCACCCAACTGGAGACCTATACCGTATACCATATAATGCATCATAGGGAGACATCTGAATGCTCGACTGGTAGCTATTATTGTAGGCGAACTCTGAAAGGGGAAGAAGTAATCCCACGATCCTCTGAAGTCCATAACACAAGCGCAGAGCATATCCTCCAAGATCTGAATAGTACGCTCGGACTGCCTGTCCGTCTGAGGATGGAATGTTGTGCTCAACTCAACCTGCGTACCCAACTCACGCTGTACTACCTCCAAAAGTGCGAGGTAAACTACATACCTCGATCAGAAATGATAGACACGGGCACCGTGAAGAAAGACGATCTCCCGAATATAAACCTCCGCTAACCGTTATGAGGAATAGGAAAATACCACAGGAATGAAGTGTGCTGACTTAGTCAGCCTATCCACAATAGCCCACACAGTTTCAAACTTCCTCTGAGTCCATAGGAGTCCAACAACAAAGGCCATAGTGATACGCTCCCACTTCCACTCAGGAATCTCCATCTGCTGAAGCAAACCACCGAGCCTCTGATGCTCATATTTCACCTGCTGACAATTTCAAGCACCGAGACACATAAGCAACTATATCGAGAACTGTCAGCTTCCTCAAGGATCAACTCACGAAGTCCATCAACATTAGGCACACATACACGACCTACATCCTCAAACCACCGACATCTCCAACCGGAACCTGCTTGGCACCACCGTGACAAACTGTGTCCCTAAGGACCATCAAGTGAGGGTCATCATACTTTCGATCTTTGATATGCTCAAACAAGGAAGACCGAGCGATTGTACAATCTAGAACACGGCTGGGCTCTGAAATATCCAACCTCACAAACTGATTGGCCAAAGTCTGAATGTCTGAAGCTAGTGGCCTCTCACAGATTGGAATAAAAGTAAGGCTGCCCATACTCACTGCCTTCCTACTCAATGCATCAGCAACCACATTGGCCTTTCCCGGATGATACAATATAGTGACATCATAGTCTTTCAATAGCTCTAACCATATCCTCTGCCTAAAATTGAGATCCTTTTGCTTGAACAAATACTGAAGGCTGTGATGATCCGTGAAAACCTCACACGGCATGCCATAAAGACAGTGCCTCCAAATCTTCAACGCGTGAACAATGGCTACCACCTCTAAGTCATGGACAGGGTAATTCTTCTCATGAACCTTCAAATGATGGGACACATATGCTATCACCCTGCCCTCGTGCATCAACACTGCTCCGAGCCCCACGCGGGAGGCATTCGAATATACCGTGTAATATCCTAAACCCGATGGTAATACCATCACCGGTGCTGAAGTCAAGGTTGTCTTGAGCTTCTGAAAGCTCGCCTCACACTCGTTCGACCATCTGAATGGGGAACCCTTCTAGATCAACCTGGTCATTGGGGCTGCTACAGATGAAAACCCCTCCACAAACCGACGGTAGTAACCCGCCAAACCCAAGAAGATCCTGATCTCTGTAGCTGATGTGGGTCTAGGCCAGTTCTTAACTGCCACAATCTTCTTAGGATCCACTTGAATACCCTCTGGTGATACGACGTGACCCAAGAAAGCAACTGAATCCAACCAAAACTCGCACTTCAAAAATTTAGCATACAACTGACTGTCCCTCAAAGTCTGGAGCCCTATCTGGAGGTGCTGCTCATGCTCCTCCCGACTGCGGGAGTATATCAAGATGTCATCAATAAACACAATCATAAAGGAATCCAGGTAAGGCTTGAACACTCGGTTCATCAAGTCCATAAATTCTAGTGGGGCATTAGTTAACCCAAAGGACATTACCAAAAACTCATAGTGCCCATACCGCATCCGAAAAGCTGTCTTAGGGACATCGAATGCCCTAATCCTCAACTAATGGTAGCCCGATCTTAAATGAATCTGTGAAAACACATTGGCACCCTGAAGCTGATCAAACAAATCATCAATCCTTGGCGACAGATACTTGTTCTTGACAGTGACTGTGTTCAACTGTCGATAGTCTATACACATCCTCATAGATCCATCCTTATTCTTTACGAACAAAAATGGTGCACCCAAGGGTGAGACACTAGGTCTAGTGAAGTCCTTATCAAGCAAATCTTGCAATTGTTCCTTCAATTCTTTCAACTCTGGTGGGGCCATCCGGTATGGCGGAGTAGAAATGGGCTGAGTGCCCGGAACCCCATCAATGCAAAATTCAATAACCCTGTCAGGTGGCATCCGCGGCAAGTCTGCAGGAAATACCTTAGGAAATTCACGAAGAATAGGCACAGAATCCATAGAAGGAACCTCAGCACTAGAATCACGAACATAAGTCAAATAGGCCAAACACCCCTTCTCGACCATACGCCGAGCCTTCATATAAGAAATGACTTTGGTGGAAGAGTGGCCAGGAGTCCCTCTCCACTCTAATTGACACAACCCCGACAAGGTTAAGGTCACTGTCTTGGCATGACAGTCCAAGATAGCATGATAAGGTGACAGCCAATCCATGCCCAATATAACATCAAAATCCACCATATCGAGGAGCATAAGGCCTACACTGGTCTCAAGGCCCCCCAATAACGACCATACACGAGCGATATACACGATCTACAACAATAGCATCGCCCACAGGCGTGGACATATATACAGGGACGCTCAAAGAATCACGGGGCACAACCAAATATGAAGCAAAATAATATGGTACATAGGAGTAAGTAGACCTCGAATCAAACAGAACTGAAGCATCTCTACTGCAAATTGAAACAATACCCGTGATAACAGCATTGGGGACTCAGCCTCAGGTCTGGCTGGGAATGCATAACAGGGCTGGGCCCCACCACCCTGAACCATATCTCTAGGACGACCTCTGACCGGAAGGCCTCCACCTATAGCGGGCTGACCTCTACCTCTAACAATCTGGCCCCTACCTCTGGCTATATGACCCCTGCCTCTAGCTGGCTGGGCAGGCGGTGCGGTAGCTGGTGCCGGAACCATGGCACGAGAACCCTCGTACTGAGAACTACTCAACGCATGAGGGAAATACCTAAAAATGTGCCTCAGGTCACCACAAGTATAACATGAACTCGACTGCTGGGACTACTGGCCGGCAAACTGACCCTGTCGACCTGAATCACCACCCTGAAAACTCTGAAAAGGAGGCACACTGATAGGAGCTGACTGATCAGAATAAGGCATATAAGGGCCACGACCACCTGGGCACTGTGGGATGCCTGAAGCGCTGAATGAAACGGTCTGAAAGGATGTCCTCTACCATAAGTACCCCCACCTCCAGATGAGGCACCGCTGAATCCACCGGAATGGCGAGGTCTCTTGTCTGACCCCTGACCTTCCAATCCATGAACCATCTCAACTCGCCTGGCCACATTGGCAGCATACTGTAAAGAAATCTCGCTCCCTGTCTCCTTAGCCATCTACAATCTGATAGGCTAAGTAAGACCCTCAATAAACCTCCTAACTCTCTCTCTCTGTGGGGAGCAGAAGAATAGCATGACGGGTCAAATCCACGAAGCGAGTCTTATACTAGGTGTTAGTCATGCTGCCCTGCTGGAGACACTCAAACTGACGGCGGAGCTCCTCTCTCTTAGTGATGGGCAAAAACCTCTCCAATAAGAGATGTGAGAACTGGTCCCAAGTAAGAGCAGGCGACCCATCTGGTCTACTCAATAAATAATCTCTCCACTATTTCTTGGCAGAACCAGTCATCTGGAAAGTAGCAAAGTCGACTCCATTTGTCTCCAGTATACCCATGTTCTGAAGAACCTCATGGCAGCTATCAAGGTACTCATGGGGTTCCTTTGAAGTGGCACCGCTGAAATGAACTGGAAAAATCTTGGTAAACCTATCCAATCTCCATAAAGCCTCGGAGGACATAGTTGCCCCATCAATGGGCGGTGTTGCAGCAACTGGCTAAACTACCCCAACTGGATGAGCTGCTGGGGTCTAAAACTGGGGAGCCATCTACTCCGAAGTGTGGGTGGCAAGAGTCTGGACTCCTCTTCCTGACAGATATTGTTGGTGCCATGGGGAATGCGCCTGTCTGGGCCACACTCTCCATAAGTCCCACTAATCGGACCAAAGCATCTTGAAGCACCGGGGTAGAAATAAACCCCTCTGGGACCTGAGCTGGTCCTGCCGAAACGGTATGACTTGGAGCCTCCTCATTAAACTCTACTTGAGGCTCCGCAGATGGAACTGCTGCTCGGGCCCTGGGCTGATCCCTACCCCCGCCTCGAGCTTTGGCACGGCCTCTGCCTCTGCCTCTCATAAGAGCTGCTGCTGGAGGATCCGACTGCTAATCAGAGGAAGAAGCGGTACGTGTCTTCACCATCTGTGAGAGAATAAGAATAGAAGAGTTCAATTGGTATTGGGATAACAAGAATCGCACGACAGAGTTGAATAAAAGTGAACTTGTTCCTAACTTTGTAGCCTCTAATATATAAGTATAGACGTATCTATACCGATACCCTAGACTCTACTAAGCTTGTATGTGAATTGAGATACCAAAGCAACCTAGTGCTCTAATACTAACTGTCATGACCCGAATTCCCGCCGACGGGACCGTGATGGCGCCTAACGCTGCACTTGCTAAGCAAGCCAACATTAGAAGTTTGCAACATAATAATATTACAAAATACTAAGAACCACTACAACTCAAAACATAATAATTAGAGTAAGAAATGAAACATACATAAGAATACCGAGCATGCGAAATCTATATGTTTAGCTACAAGGGTCTGGTGTAACAATTCACGAACTACTAAGATTAACTACAAATATTTGGCTGAAATGAAGAAGTACAATGGTTTGTAAACTAAATAAAATAATAGATGAATATATAAGAGGGGACTCCAGGAATCTACGTACATCGGTAGATCTATCTCGGGTCTCCTGCACAAATGACAACTACCAACTCCGGATCAGCTCGGACAGATACCTGGATCTGCACAAAAAAGTGCAGAGTGCAGCATCAGTACAACCGACCCCATGTACTGGTAAGTGTCTAGCCTAACCTCGACGAAGTAGTGACGAGGCGACAAGACACCACATAAAACCTGGGCAGTATAATCATGCTAATGGAAACAACGGTAAACAATAAAATAACGCGGGAATAACGGGAAGGGTACATTTAATGGGGAATCACAATATAAAGAATGATAAACAATAAAAGGCACAATTTAAAAAGAAGTCCTCAATTAAATTAAGCAATTAAGAAAATAAAGGGAAACTGCACGGAATCACCCTTCGTGCTTTTACTCTAGACTTCACCAATATATAGATAGAATGCCACAACATCACCCTTCGTGCATTAAACCTCTCACAATATACACAGAATCACCTTTCGTGCTTTATCACTCTCATATCATGGCACGACATCACCCTTCGTGCATTAACACTCACATATCATGGCACGACATCACCCTTCGTGCTTTACACTCTTCCTCACGATATAAATAAATCATGCACGACATCACCCTTTTTGCTTTGCACTCTTGCTCACAAATCACAGTATTTCATCAATGCTTAATATCACAATTTAAATCTCAATTTTGAATCAATATTCACAACTTTATCACACTTCGGAGGAACTTGAATAAACTCTCCCAACATTTCAATAACAACAATAAGCATGGATAATAGCTTAATACCATCAATTATCGCTAAAGGAATCATCTTTAATGAATAATTACTGATTTCCCGAAATTTCCCAAAAGAATACAAAAATCGACCACGGGCGCTCTTGGTCAAAACTTGAAGTTCGAACCAAAATCCGTTTACCCATTCACCCTCGAGCCTGAATATGCAATTAGTTTTGAAATCCGACCCCAAATTGAGGTCCAATTTCCAATTTTCCAAAAATCCCTAATTCTACCCAAACCTCCAAGTTCTACTATAAAATTCCTAGATTCTAGGTTTAATACTTGTAAAAAAGTGAAATATTGAAGGAAACAAATTAAGGAACACTTACCTATGTTTTGGGGAAGAAATCGCCTAAGAGAAATCGCCCTAGGTTTCCTATGCCTTTGAAAATAAGAAGAAAAGGGCTGGAGTTCGAATTAAATTAACTTACTACCCCACCTTCAAACCTGCGGTGCTTAGGTCACATATGCGAATCCGCACGTGCGGATAAGGCTACCGCTTCGGCGAAAAGGAACTGCGGCGTTGGGGCCGGGTTCCGCTTCTGCGGTCCCGCTCCTGTGATGAGGATTCCGCATCTGCGGAGACCAAAGAAGAGGCCTGGGTCGCACCTGCGGGTTGTCGCTTGCAGCTGCGACCATAGGCGTGTAGGTGCAGGCACACCAGATCTGGTTCACCAGCAGTCTGGGTTGAGTTTTATGTCAACTCGCGCATCTCCCGAATGGCACTCGATCCCTCGGGGCTCCAAACCAAACATGCACACAAGTCTAAAAATATCATACGGACTTACTCGTGCAATCAAATTGCCAAAATAACCCCTCGAACTATGAATTTAGCATCAAAATCAATGAAATTCTCAAGAACACTTAAAGTTTCTATTTTCTCAACCGAGGGACTGAATCACATCATATAAACTCTATTTCTTACTAAATTTCACATACATGGTCTAGATATTATAACGGACCTGTACTGGGCTCCAGAACCAAAATACGGGCTCGATACCATCAAAATCAAGCATAAATCATATACTTTAAAACCATAAATTTTCTAAAATTCAATTTTAGTCAAAAATTCATTTCTAGGGCTATGGACCTCGGAATTCGATTCCGGGCATACGCCCAAGTCTCATATTTTACTACGGACCTTTCGAACCCGTCGGAATACGTGTCCGGGTCGGGTCCATTTACCCAACTAAAAATCACTTTTATATTCTAGAAATTATTATTTCTCTTATTTTCCACATAAGGGATTTTCGGAATTACACCGGGCTGTCCACGCAACTCGAGGAGGGAGAATTTAATATTTTTAAGGCTAACCGAAAAATATGAGTTTTGAGTGGGATTTACGCGTCGAATTTGGATAATTTTTGTACAAGCGAACTCGTGAGTGCATGGGTTATCATATTTGGTAACTTTTACTCGATTCCGAGACGTGGTCCCGGGGAGGCTTTTTGTGCGATTTTCCAATTTCTTGATTTAACTTTGATTCCGTTCTCTAGATTCGTTTCTTGTAGTTGTATTTATATTATGTAATTGGTTTTGGCTAGATTTGGCCATTCGGAGTCGGATATTCGTGGAAAGAGCGTAATTTCGGATTGATTTGATCTTTATACGAGGTAAGTGGCTTGCCTAACCTTGTGTGGAGGAACTCTCCTTAGGATTGGTACTATGGTTGTTATATGAGCACCGTGTACGTGAGGTGACGAGTACGTACACAGACTATTTATTGTAAAACCCGATTTTCATTAAAAAGTAACTTGTCTTTCCTCTTATTTGAACTTATTAGCTTATGTAGCACTCTGTTAGACTAAGAAAGCATGCCTACTTGCCTTAATTGTTTACTTGAACTACGTGCAGCATGTTTAGTGGTTTTACCTACCTTCCTGAACTTGTACTTAGGATAAATTGTAAGACTCTGTGCCATGATTATTGAATCATGTGGTTTGGCTGCATATTTACTTTGGGACTAAAGAATGGTATTCCAGGAGTTCCCCATGTACTGCATATTTACGTTAGGACTACGAAACGGTATTCCGAGAGATCCCTCCTGTCTTGCATATTTAATCTGGGACTACGGAACGGTATTCCGGGAGATCCCCCTGCACATTTATGTTTGGGACTATGAGACGGTATCTCGGGAGATCCCCTGTTGAATTGTTGTGTTCGAAGCTGTTGTTTTTCCATGATTATTTCCTTGTTACATTTCAATCTTTATTAATGTGATATTTCCTTTTGCTTTGATTTATTATATATATATATATATATATATATATATAAATAAATATATATATATATATATATATATATGTTCTGGTAGGGCCCTGACCTGACTTCGTCACTACTCGGCCGAGGTTAGGCTTGGCACTTACTGGGTACCATTGTGGTGTACTCACGCCCTTCCTGCACATATTTTTTGTGTGCAGATCCAGGTAGATCTTATCTGCCCCATCATTAGTGCAGTCGTTGTAGTTTATCGAAAACTTCAAGGTATATCTACCCGCGCCCGCAGATCCTCGGAATCCCCCTCTATCCCTTATACTATATTCCTTCATTTAACTCTTTTAGACACTATGTATAGGAGACAGTTATACAGAATTTCTTAGAGCTTGTGACTCGTGATTACCGGGTTTTGGGAGTGCTGTGTATATTCGATGACTGATTTACTTGTACATCCCGAGTGACATCCTTATCAGTATACTATATCTATTGAAGTTAGTTGTAGATTATTTCTCTATTTTCTATTATTTCAATATTATTAGGCTTACCTAGTCGTAGCGACTAGGTTCCATCACGATGTCTTACGGAGGGAGAAATGGGTCGTGACAATCGGACAAAGAAGGTGCAGCAATTCACATGTTCAGAGATAATAAGAACTAGCTTAGAAGCATGAAAAACCAGTGACGAAGGTTGTAGAAGAGATACAAGGTGTGATTATCAAATGGTCAGCAGGTAGTCAAGAGGCAAACTCATGATGGGTAACACCTATTAATACTGCAAGGAACACAACTAGAAAGCAACAAGGAAATAACAGAATTCAGATTAACCAACAGATTACTTTCAAACCATTAGCTCAAGGTCGTAGTGAGTTAGTAGATCAATGTGCTCAAGGAGTACAAAGTAATAGTCAATACCCCCTCTAACCATGGATAGTATTCTTTGTTGGAATGTTAGGGTAATTAATGACCCTAACAAGCAAAAGGAGGTAAAACTCCTTTGTACAAAAGAAAATATAGGTATGATTGGAATTCTGGAAACAAAGTCAAAGTAAATAGGATGGATCAACTGGCAAACAAATTATTTGGAGATTGAAGATATATCACTAATCTAGAGAAACATTATAATGGAAGAATATGGTTAACATGGAAACCATATTGCTTTCAAATTGACCTAATCAGTAAAACTGCTCAAGCAGTCACATGCAAGGTTAATCACCTTACTTTAAAGCTTACATACTTGACAACAATAGTGTATGCCTCAAATACAAAAGAGCAGATAAGACAATTATGGACATATTTGGAGTCTATAAGTGCATGACTCAATATGCCATGGATAGTGATGGGAGATTTCAATTCTGAGCTTCAACCAGATGACAGAATTGGAGGAAACCCCATTAGCATGTCAGAATAGTAGAGTTTCAAAGTTGTATGGATGCTTGTGGTTTGATTGAACTGCCTAGATGTGGAAGTAAATATACTTGGAATGATAGACATGTAGATGGAAGAGTGATGTCCAAAATAGACTGGGTGTTTATTAATAAAGAGTGGCTTAATATCATGCCAAGTTTCAAAGCTCAGTTCTTACCTGAAGGAATAAGTGATTATTGTCCTATAAAGTTAGTTCTTACTGATGGCCATAGAAGAGATAGAGCTACTTTTAAGTACTACAATGGTTGGGCTACTCACCCATCCTTTCTTGATGCAGTAAAGGAAGGGTGGTATCACAAGTAGATGGATACAATATGTTTAGAGTGGTGAAAAAACTAAATACCTGAAGCACAAATCGAGGAAGCTAAATGGCCAACACTTCAGTAATGTAATTACAGTAGCTGATGACGACAAAACTAATCTTGATCAGGTGCAGGCAGAACTACATTTACACCCTCAGGATACAGCCTTGCAGGCAAAGGAAAAGGATCTATTTTAGAATTCAGACAATCTTCCTACTTAGCTGAGCTATTCTTGCAACAGAAGAGTAAGGCAACATGGATAAGGTTGGGAGATGACAATACCAGATAGTCAAGGTATTGTACAATCTGATCAAAGTGTAATTGCCTCTATTTTTGTTGATTACTACAAAGACTTGCTAGAGAAGAAAGTTTCTGGTAGGATAAAAGCTTGCAAGAGTCTTATAAGGAATGGCAAATGTTTACCAGTAGAACAACAGATTGGATTGTTGAAGCCATATACTAGTGCAGAGGTCAAAGCTGCAATGTTTCAGATAGATATGAATAAGAGCTCTGGGCCAGATGGATTTGGAAGTGGTTTCTTCAAGGCTTCGTGGTTTGTGGTTGGTGAAGATATAACAAATGCAATCCTAGAATTCTTTGATAATGGTCAGGTGTTGAAGCAACTGAACTCAACTATCCTAGATCTTATTCCTAAAGTTGAAGATCCTCAAAGTGCAAGCCAATACAGACATATTTCATGTTGCAATACCATATATAAGTGCATTTCAAAACTCATTTGTCATAGACTGAAGGAAGTACTTCCAACTATAGTAGCAGGGAATCAAGCAGCTTTTGTAGAAGGTAGATCCTTAATTTAGAATGTTCTTATATGCCATGATATATTGAGATATTATAATAGGAAAACTACTCCAAGATGCCTAATGAAGATAGATTTAAGGAAAGTATATGACATGGTTAGTTGGGAGTTTTTGGAGGAGGTCCTAATAGGCTATGGTTTCCCTGCACCATTTGTCCAATTAGTGATGTGATGTGTTTAAACTCCTAGTTACACTGTCAAAGCTAATCGAAATGGATATTGATATTTTCAAGGGAAAAGAGGACTAAATCAGGGGGATCCTATTTCTCCCCCACCGTTCGTTCTAGTAATGGATTACTTGACCAGAGGCGTTGGTAAAATGAGTGAGCTACCACACTTTCACTTTCATCCAATGTGCAAAGCGACTGAGCTAACACAGTTAATTTTTGCTGATAACATGATGCTATTTTGTAAAGGATAGGTTGCTTCAATTAATAGTATGATGGTAGTACTCAGCCACTTTAGTGCAGTATCGGGGCTCCTGGCTAACCTAGATAAATCTAACATTTTTCTGGAAGGGATGGATGAGGAATGTAAGCAGTAGATCCTTAACTGCACAGGCTTTTCTTTTGGTTCACTGTCTATAAGATATCTTGGTTTACCTCTCTCCTCTAAGAAATGGAGAAAAGTGAAATTTCATGCTTTGGTTGAAAAGATTATAGAAAGAGTTTTGTCACGACCCGAAAACCAATCTGGCCGTGATGGCCCCTAACCCGATACTAGGCTAGCCAAATCACTATGCATACCATAAGAAACCTTTCGTTTGATTAAATATCAACCAGTATTTTCATAAATCTTTCGTTTTAGCATTTGAAAAACAAATAAAGTTAGGTAAAACATTTAAATACAGCCCCAAAACCCAGAGTCATCAGTCATGAGCAACTAAAAGGAGATACAAAATCTGGTATTGTTCCCTTAATACAAGAAAGTATGAGAATAAACAGAAATGACTAATAGGAAGGAGAAAGGCAAGGTTGCGGACACCGTGCAACTACCTTGCAATCTCCGAAGTGCTCCAAGGGAGTAAACCAGCTCTCACCCAGTACTGGCACCTGAATCTGCGCACGAGGTGCAGGAGGTAACGTGAGTACACGAAGGTGGTAATTAACAAGCCCAACCAGTGGACTGAGAGGTAGTGACAGACAAAACCTCCATGTTTATAATAGAATAAATGTACAGAAATTTAGGCATGCTTTCAGCTAACTAGACAGTTTAAACGGTAATATAAACACAATTCTGAACAGTTTAACACATATACCTCGACGTATTCTACATGCCACTGCCTCAACAGTATGAAATGCACAATGTACTCCCACTCTCAAATACTCGTCACTCAGTAGCATGGCCAAGGGAAGATCCCTCCCAGAATATATACACGTCAGACAGAAGTCACTCAGTACTGAGGAAGGCCGATCCATCCCTAAGGAGAAGATCCATCTCCAGATAATGATACACCTCACAACCACTCAGTACTGTATATGGCTCAACGGCCTAGGGAAGATTCATCCCAGAATACGTACACATGTCACTGACCTCAGTCGCTCAGTACCTATGGAAATAGGCCAATTCAGCCTCATGGAGAAGATCCATCTCCAAACATAAACACTTCGGACAAGATCCATGTCCAGGGAAGATCCATCCCACAAATATCATTGCGCTCACTAAGGGTGTCTTACAGACTCCGGAGGGGCTCCTACAGCCCAAGTGCTATATCGATGTGGCTTACAGCCCAATCCAATATCGCTACGGCGTACAGCCTGATCCATATATCCGCCACTCAATATCAGGCTCTCGGCCTCACTCAGTCATCATTCTCCAGTCTCGCTCACATGGGCTCACAATGCATGAACTAGCCCGAATCAATGATATAATGTGCAAAAAACGATACACCGAGACTGAGACATGATATGATATGCAATGACAGGACTAAGTATATAATATCAATGAAACACATGAGATGACAGAAAATGAACGACCACTCGGTCTCAACAACATCGGCGTGAAGCCTTAACATGATTTCTAGCATGATCTCTAACATGTTCGCATTAAGACGGCCGCCCGAGTCTCAGCAGTATCGGCGTGAAGCCTTACAAAATATTTAGCATGATTTCTAGAATATTCATATCAGTCACATTGACAGAAGCACATATATCAACAAGAGAGACACAATAAATGGTGAAATGAACCAGGTCACGAATCACACGGTGCACGCCCGCACACCCATCACTTGGCATGTGCGTCACCCAATTCTAATCACGTAACACGTAGCTTGGGGTTTAGAACCCTCAGACCCAAGATTGGAAGCGTTACTTACCTCAATCAAGCTAAAACTCTACTCCGCAATGCCCTTGCCGCTCGACTCGGCCACAAATCGCCCCGAATCTAACCAAAATCAGTATTATGTCATTGTACATGTTAAAGGATCGAAGCCCACGTCAAAATTATCAAATTACATCATAAATCCCGAACTCGGCCAAACCCGAACCCCGGGTCCATATCTCGAAACTCGACAAAGATCACAAAATTAGAATCCTTACACCATACATACCAAATACATAAAAATCCGACGACAATTGACCCCTAAAATCCTTAAATCAAAGTCTCAAGTTTCCAAGCCCTAACCCCTCAAATTACACCATTAAATGCCATAAATTTCATGATTAATCAGTCAAATAGCAACATAGAATCGAGTATTAGGTTAAAAAACGTTACCTCAATGTGTTCCCCTTGAATCCCTCTTCAAAATCCCTCAAAAAAGCTCCAAACCCGTCCTAAAAATGGTGAAATATAAGAAAATTCACGAAGGCATCCTTTTATACTTTCTGCCCAGCGATCACCGCACCTGCGGAACATTTCTCGCACCTGCGGACTCGCACATGCGGTCCTAGGTACGCACCTGCAACCATGACTTAAATCCAGACTTCCGCATCTGCGAGCTAGCAGGTGCGACCAAAATATTACATATGCGCTCCCAGGCCAGCATTCCTTTTTCCGCATCTGGGCATGGCCCACCGCATCTGCAATCATCACGCCTGCGCTCCCCACCGCAGGTGCGGCCACACCAGTAAACTGGCACCAGCATTAGCCTTGTTGTATTTTCCAAGTCCAAACCTCCTATTACCACCCGAAATCAATCCCGATGCCCTCGGGACCTCAACCAATGATACCCAAAAAGCACATAGGATTATTCAAACTTAGTCGAACCTTCGGAACACTCAGACCAACATCAAATCACAAAATTTACTCGAAATTCAAGCCTAAGGATTTCTAAACTTCCGAAATTCGCCAAGGATGCCGTGACTAACCAAACCTCGTCCGAATGACTTGAAATTTTGCATACACATCCCAAGAGACACTACGAACGTGTTCCAACTTCTTGAAATCCATTCCGACCCCGATAGCTAATTTTTTACTGCCGACCAGAAAGCGCCAAAAAATCCTATTTCGCCAATTCAAGCCCAATTCTACCACGGACCTCCGAATAACATTCCGAATACACTCCTAAGTCCGAAATCACCTAACCAAGCAATCTGAACAATAAAAACCACATTCCGAGATCATATACCTATAAGTCAACTTGCATTTGACTTTTCCAACTATAAACCAAGCTAAGAGACTAAGTGTCTCATTTCTCTCCACAATCACTCTGAACCCGAACCAATCAACCCAAGGAAACACAAAAGAGCTTAACCAAACAAGAATGAAGCAGAAATGGGGAAATCGGGATAAACTCTAGGAACGACCGCCCGGGTCGTTACATTCTCCCACTCTTAAACAAATGTTCGTCCTCGAACGTGCCAAGAGTTGTTCCATAATCCATCAAACAACCGAATAACTTTACCATGCACATACCCGGGGGTGACCCCACGTCACCCTACCCCACATAGATCTAATGACACAACACATTCAAATGCCTCTATATCGAACAAAATCTCTACGCCTTAGAATCCAAATTTCCACGTCGAAACTTATCTACAAGATCAAAATCACGCCCACACACACTGTATATGTCTGAACATGCTACATCCAACCAGATTCATAACTCAAGACGAAATCACATGATATCTCACCTATCTAGAACACTCATAACGATAAGCTCAAATCACAACAGACGCCCAAGCCACCCAAATGCCGGTAATAAACCTGTCATCAAACGGAGACCCATTATAACACCTTAATATACTGTTAATGATGAGAGAAACACGCAGAAACTCATAACCATTCGTAGTATCAACAAGTGATGGAAATCCCTCCATTCGACAAGAAATATAGCAAAACTTTTATGCCGATCATCGTTAATATCCTCCCAAATATGCCGCAACTAGATCCCTTAAATCTCATTCTAGGTTCGATGACCTCATCTCATCCTACATAACCACTCTAGTGACATGACACATCAATACCACTTAAATCCATAACCCATGCAATCTGTGCACTAATAGGCAACATCCCAAATGTACCCAAACATGAAAAATGATATCAAACGAGAGAACCGTCCCGCAATATCAACGAGTATCACCACAACGCAATGCTAAGAACTCCTCGCACACCACTGAAACAAAACACATGAATCCTACACATAAGGATCCTAACTCAGCATAACTCCGCCGAAATGCCTGAGTCCATCCAACGCTGGTCCATATTATATACCTCGCTCTGCCTTGCTTAAAATCAACAACCACGCGAAACCCAACATCAAGTAGTCGAAGTGCATTGCCATAACTATGGGGAATCAAATGATATCATGCCACACGAACCCGAAAGAACATAAATAATACGTCTCAATCCTGCAATACCAATTACTTACCTTACTCGAATCCCGCTATAAGACCACAATAGAACCACACCACGGGTGCCTAAAAGTAGCGAATTGTAGCTCCCTGTAGCAGGGAAGAGTAACTCATAAATCATCCTAGAACACAGATAAGCCCAACAACCACTAACTGGCATGCCTCTCACAATAGCACTACAGAGCCAATCAATCTGACTCGGTGCAAAACACCTATCCCCACTGAGCCTACTAAGGGACCCCAAATCAATCTGGTCATACACAATAGACAAACGACCCTCCGAAGGTCCATAATGACTGAATCACATCACACACTAACATCTAACTAACCTTGTCAATGTCTATGCTGCCTACAACTATGAAATCATCTACTCATCCGGGTTTCTAGACTCAAAACCCTCAAAGCACACCAATCACCATATCCGATCTCAATTCCGTCGCCTAAATGTCTAATACTTCTCCAATGCACAATCACACCTTGAGGAAATACCCCTACAATCTGTATGTGTTACAAAGGTGGACTTGAATGCTCACTGCCGAGAAACAAGGAGAGTGCCACCCGACCAATGAGGTACTCATACATCAAGAGACAGAGCATCTTCTGAAATTTACACCTTCATCAAGTCATACCTACAAGTAACATCATCTATCTGATCAAACCACATCGAAGCCGACCATACTGAGCAATGACACATCCACCTACGTCTCCAGACCCCCAATAGGCACCACACATGACCGACACACACGGTCCATAACAACAACATCACCCACAAGGGAAAACATATGAACAGATTTAACTAAAGATTCACGAGGCATATCCAGAGAGTGGGAAAATATGATGAACATGCGAATATGAAGAAACAGAATCAAATAAAAGTTGAAGCATCTCGTGACAGACTGAAATAATACCTGGGATCACAGAATCCAAATTCATCGCATCTGGTCTGGCTAAAAGTGCATAAAGTCGGGCCTGATCACCACTAGATCGACCTCCCCTTCTATGGAGACCCCTAACTTCCTGACCCCCACCTCTAGTTTCCTGGGCGGGCGGTGCAGCAACTGGGACTGAAGCCGCGGGCTAACTCCTCTGCTGATAAGTACCTCCCGTAAGATGGGGAAAAAACCTCTTGATATGGCCCACATCTCCACACTCAAATCAACCCATCTCGGAGAATGGCACTGGGGACTGAAGGGAACCCCTAGCACCAGGATAACCACTAGAAGAACAAGGCATAGATGAGCCCTGAACGGATGGTGCACAAGATGAACTCTGAGCTGGCAGAGCATTAAATGATGGGTGCCCCTGATGCGAACTCTGAGGATCACGACCAGCTGATACACCATGATAACCTGAGCGACCTGGCTGAGCCTGCCTGAACGGACGGCCTTTGCCGTGCTGAAACTGTCTTGAAGGAACGCCACCAAAACTGCCAGATCCACGAGACCTTTTGGCCTCCCTCACATCTCTCTCATGGCGACGAACTGACTCAACCTCTCGGAAGATATCAACAACCTACTCAAATGTAGCACCCAACACCCTCTCTCTGGTTAAAAGAATACGAAGCTGATATGATAGGCCACCCACAAATCTCCTGATCCTATCTCTCTCTATATGGACCAACCAAATATCATGTCGAGCAAGCTCCGAATACCTCATCTCATACTACGACATCGTTACATCACCCTGATGCATCTGCTGAAACTGCCTGCGCAACTCTTCTCTGAGGGACTGTGGGAAATACTTCTCTAAGAAGAGAGTGGAAAACTGCTGCAAAGAAAGGGGCGCTGCACCAACGGGTCTACTCCTCTCATAAGCCTCCTACCAAGTAAATGCAGCTCCTAAGAACTAGAAGGTAGTGAATGAGACCCCACTGGTATCCAATATCCTTGCTGCACGAAGCATCCTCTGATACTTGTCTAAGAAACCCTGGGCATCCTCACCCTCAGCACCACTGAAAGTCGGAGGTTGAAGCCTACCAAACCTCTCCAACCTGCGCTGATCGTTATCTGGCATGACGGGAATCACAAAATCCGGAACAGGTGCAACCGGCTGGGCTGGGGCTGCCCCCGGTGTCTGAAGTCCCTGAACAACATGCTCGGGTGTACGGGCGGCAGGGGTCTGAGTGCCTCCACTGGCCTGTGAAGTAGCTGCCGATGTAGAAACATCGACCGCCTGAGCAAGACTGGTGCATGCGGTCAAAATCTGGGCCACGGTCTCTTGAAGATCCGGAATAACAATAGGCACAGTTGGTGCCTTAGCTGGTCTCACTAGAACATCTGCGACTGGGACCTGATCTGAAATAACTGGAGGGTCCATAGTGTAACGACCCCAAATCTAAGCTAGTCGTGATGGCGCCTATCGTGGAACTAGGCAAGACAAAACAACACTCAAATCATAATAAGTTTCCATTTACATCTTTAATAAACTGATAACCCATAAAGGTTTCCTTTAAACATTTTTTTTAAAAATAGTTAAAGCTATGCCGAATATTAAATACAACCCCCGAGATCTCGGAGTTACTGGTCATGAGCATCTACATAAAATATACAATTCAAAAAAAAAATTCTATAATAGCAAGAAAGAGAGAGAGCAGGACTGTGGACGCATGCAGCTACCTCGCAAACCTCCGAGAAATCTCTGGAACAGATACACAGCTCACCCTGCCCTAACACCTGGATCTACACACAAGGTGCAGGGAGTAATGTGAGTACACCAACTCACTAGTAATGAAAATAAATCTGGTCCGAGCAGCAAGAAACACATAAAAATCAATTTATCAATTCACAGTAAGCACAACCTTTCTTTCCAACAATGTATACGTTAAATCATCACGCTTAAAAGCCGATTTCAGTGAAAATCATTTGGAAATATAATTGCCAATAGTTTCAACATAACTTTCATGAATTTTAGTGTAAAAATGCAGAAAATCATAAAAAGGCCCCTCGAGCAAAACATATTTCATAAGTTCAGAGTGAAATTGGTAAAATCATAAGTAGCCCCTCGGGAAAAAACATGTACCATAATCAGCCCCTTGGGCATGCCTCACAGTCACCCATAATCAGCCCATCGGGCATACCTTACAGTCACTCATAATCAGCCCCTCGGCCATACCTCACAGTCACTCATGCCTCCCAATCACTCGGCACTCGCACTCAGTAGGTACCTGTGCTCACTGGGGGTGTGTATAGACTCCGGAGGGGCTCCTTCAGCCCAAGCGCTAATATCAAGCCACGTCGTGGCGTATCATATCCTCACAAATCAGGCCCTCAGCCTCAACCAGTCAGAACCTCTCAAAATCCCCTCGGGCGAACCAGTAAAAACGGGTTACTCGACCCAAACAATTATTTTTATATCTTAAAATAGTGTCAACAAGGCTGAGTTTTGAAAACAGTAAGCACAATATGACTGAGTGTACATCATAAATCAACAGTGAGGAAATAGCAGTAAAAAGCACCAAGGGGTCTAAACAAGTCGGCACGAGGCCCCAAACACGACTTATAGCCCAAATATAGCAATAGTCCTCAGAAAACAATTTAACATATGATTTAGAGTAAAATACGCAACTCAATAGTTGTCGCGGAGAGGACCAAGTCCAATCCAAAAAAATCGGTGCGCGCCACATACTCATCATCCGAATGTGCGCCATTCTAAAAAAATAATGAGAAATATGAAGTCCGGGGTTTCACACCCTTAGGACAAGATTTATAGCCATTACTTACCTCTACTGGGCCACAACACAAATCTGCGATGCTCTTGCCCCTCAAATTGGCTCCCGATTGCTCTGAATCTAACCAAAAATAGATTAACATCATCAATATACGCTAAAGGAACAAAACCCAATCAAAAACTATCAATTTAGACACAATTCTCGAGATTCGGCCAAACCCAAGCCCCGAGCCCGCATCTCAGAATTCTATAAAATTTACATCAGTAGAATCCTCGTCCTCCCACGATTCTATACAAACCAAGAACACCAAAATCTGACCAAAATTGCCCACTCAAATTACCAAAAGAAATTTCCAAATCTTTCCTCCCATTTTTCCCAAATTCTCCACTTAATTCCTCAAACTGCATGGTGAAAATCAAGACAAATTCATGAAATTAAACCAAAAATTATTGAATCCCACAAGAATCCCACTGAAAATATCGTCCAAAATCTCCTTCCCCCGAGCTCTCAAATGGAAAAATGAGTTATGGCCAAGAACCCCTGAAATTAGAACTGAAACTGTATGCCCAGACTTTTACTTAGTGCGATCGCGAAAAAAGGCACGGGATCGCGAAGAACAAAAATGCTGCCCAACCAAACTAACCCTATACGATCACAGAAACACCTATCCGATCGCAGAAGAAAACTCCTCAAAGCAATGCGATCGCGACTAAATCTAGGCAATCACATAGAAAAACTTCATCATCTCACTACCACACGTGCCCACACAGTGGGATCGCAACAAGCCTCACGCGACCGCACTGTTCTGCCTCCTCCCACTACGCGATCGCAGACCATATATTGCGATCGCATAACACTATATTTTGCTGCCTCACCAACAAACCTATGTGATAGCAACCTCACCATTGCGATCGCATACAAGGAAACCAGACCAAGAGAATACAACAGCCACAACAGTCTTTTTAAGGCCAAACACACTCCGTTAACCACCTGAGGCCCCAGGGACCTCAACCAAACCTACCAACACACCCCATAACATCATTAAAACTTAGTCGAGCCTTAGAAACACCAAAACAATGCAAAAACACCAAAATTACATCAAATTCAAGCCTATGAACTTTGGATCTTCTACATTCCGCCAATTATGCCGAAACCAACCAAAACACATCCGATTGACCTGAAAATTTGCACACATATCCAAAATGACATTACAAACATGTTCCAACTTCCGAAATTCCATTCCGACCCTGATAGCCTATTTTCCACTTCCGACCGGCAATCGCCAAAAAACTAACTTTCACCAATTCAAGCCTAATTCTACTCCGGACATCAAAACTTCATTCCGAACACACTCCTAAGTCCCAAATCACCTAACGAACCTATCCGAGCCATAAAATCTACATTCCGAGGTCGTTTACCAATAAGTCAACTCCCAGTTGACTTTTTCAACTATTAAGCTAATTNCCTATCCGAGCCATAAAATCAACATTCTGAGGCCGTTTACCAATAAGTCAACTTCTGGTTGACTTTTCCACTATTGAAGCAAGTTAAGAGACTAAGTGTATCATTTCCCACCAAAACCACTCTGAACCCGAACCAACCGACCCAACATGCATAAATGAAGATGAACCACATATAATGAAGCAGAAACAGGAGAAACGGGGCTAAACTCATTGAACGACCGGCCGGGTCGTTACACATAAGTATTGCCTTAGCCGATGTGCGGGCTACACCCATCCCTCTACCACGGCCTAGATCGCGGACTCGACCTCTCACAGTCCCAACTGGTGGCTGACCATCCTGACCGGTAGTACGTTTCCTCACCATCTATGAGAGAATGAAACAACTGAAATTTAGTTACTAGAATCGACAGATTCGCACGACAAGAATTCAAGAATATGAAATTTTCCTTAGGGTTCTGTAGCTTCTCGAAGATAAGTACAGACGTCTCTGTACCAATCTGCAAGGTTCTACTAAACCTGCTCATGACTGGTGAGTCCTATGTAACCTAGAGCTCTAATACTAAATTGTCACGACCCGAAAAGCAACTCGGTCGTGATGGCGCCTATCACTATGCATAACATAAGAAACCTTTCGTTTGATTCAATATCAACTAGTATTTCATAAATATTTCGTTTTAGCATTTGAAAACAAATAAAGTTAGGTAAAACATTTAAATACAGCCCCAAAACCTGGAGTCATCATTCATGAGCAACTAAAAGGAGATAAAAAATCTGGTATTGTTCCTTTAATACAAGAAACTATGAGAATAAACAAAAATGACTAATATGAAGGAGAAAGGCAAGGCTGCAGATGCCGTGCAGCTACCTTGCAATCTCCGAAGTGCTCCAAGGGAGTAAACCAGCTCTTACCTAGTGCTGGCACCTGAATGTGCATACAAGGTTCAGGGGGTAACGTGAGTACACCAACTCATTAAGTAACAAGACCAACTTATGGACTGAGAGGTAGTGACGGACTAAACCTCTATGTTTATCACAGAATAAATGTACAGAAAATTGGGCATGATTTTAGTTAACTAGACAGTTCAAATGGTAATATAAACACAGTTTCGAACAGTTTAACACATATTCCTCGACGTATTCTACATGCCACTGCATCAACAGTATGAAATGCACAAAGTACTCCCACTCCAAAATACTCGTCCACTCAGTACTTTATAAGGCTCGCATGGCCTATGGAAGATCCCTCTCAGAATATATGCACGTCAGACAGAAGTCACTCAGTACTGAGGAAGGCCGATCCAGCCCTAAGAAGAAGATCGATCTCCAGATAATGATGCACCTCATAACCACTGGGTACTGTATAGGGCTCAACGGCCTAGGGAAGATCCATCCCAGAATACGTACACACGTCACTGACTCCGGTCGCTCAGTACCGATGGAAACAGGCCAATCCAGCCTCATGGAGGAGATCCATCTCCAAGCATAAACACTTCGGACAAGATCCATGTCCAGGTAAGATCCATCCCTCAAATATCACTGCGCTCACTGAGGGTGTGTTACAGACTACGGAGGGGCTCCTACAGCCCAACCGCTATATCGTTGTAGTGTGTAGCCCGACCAATACCGATGTGGCGTGCAACCAGATCCATATTTCTGCCACTCAATATCAAGCTCTCAACCTCACTCAGTCATCACTCTCCAGTCTCGCTCACATGAGCTCACAATGCATGAACTAGCCCGAACCAATGATATAATGTGCAAAACAACAATTACCGAGACTGAGACATGATATGATATGCAATGAAAGGACTAAGTATATAATATCAATGAAACACATTAGATGATAGAAAATGAACGACCACTCGAGTCTCAACAACATCGGCGTGAAGCCTTAACATGATTTCTAGCATGATCTCTAACATGTTAGCATTAAGACGGCTGCTCAGTTCTCAACAGTATCGATGTGAAGCCTTACAAAATATTTAGTATGATTTCTAGAATGTTCACATAAATCACATTCATAGAAGCACAAATATCAACAAGAGAACCAATAAACGGTGCCATGGAATGAACCAGGTCACGAATCACACGATGCACGCCCGCACACCCATCACTTGGAATGTGCGTCACCCAATTCTAATCACGTAACACGTAGCTCGGGGTTTAGAACACTCAGAACCAAGATTGGAAGCATTACTTACCTCAATCGAGCCAAAACTCTACTCCGCAATGCCCTTGCCGCTCGACTCGGCCACAAATCGCACCGAATCTAACAAAAATCAGTATCATATCATTAGTATATGCTAAAGGAGCGAAGCCCACATAAAAATTATCAAATTACATCACAAATCCCTAATTCGGCCAAACCCAACCCCCGGATCCACGTCTCGAAACTCGACAAAGATCACAAAACTTGAATCTTACACTCTCACGAGTACATACATACCAAATACATCAAAATCCAACAACAACTAACCCTCAAATCCTTAAATCAAAATCTCAAGTTTAAAGCCCTAACCTCTCAAATTACACCATTAAATCCCAAATATTTCATGATTAATCAGTCAAATACCAACATAGAATCGAGTATTAGATTCAAAAATGTTACCTCAATGTTTTATTGGTAAAAAAGAGTTTCACACGTAAGCCAGCTTTTGACAACTCAGCCAGTCATGTGGACACAGGAAAACGTGACAGCTGATGTGATTCTTTGAAGAGGTACGGTACAAAGAGGCACAGTTCAATAAACCCACGAACTTATCAGCCACGGGAAACTCAACTTGATCAAAACGGGAGAGAGGCACGGTCAGAATGAATCTAGACAAAGCTAGGGTAGATTCAAGGACCCATAATTGATTACTCGAACGTTATGTAACTGAACCCTAATTACCGTTATACTTTGTAACGCCTCATTAATGTAATAATTAGTCATTAATGAGTAACCATAGCAAGAGCCGTACTTTATAAGAATCTCCTATATAAGGGAGGGAGATACAGCTTGTAAAGGCATCTCATTCTCGAATACAATCAACTTCGATTTTCTATATTTCTGCAATATTATATATTATCCTTTTTTCTCCATTACCTTGATTATCAGTAACACGTATTCATCTTAAAAATAAGCTTTAGTCAAAGGGACTAATTCTTTTGTTAAACAAATTGGTTCTGTCACCGGGAATCTGATAATCTTAGTTTACTTTTCAAGTGATATCCTCGGAATTATGTCAAACCCCAACGAGAACAACCAGCAAAGGAGTGGAACCCCAGTTCCATCGCCTTCAGGATCCCCGTGTGGTTCGAGGGAACAATCCCCATAATGATCCAATAACAACAATGCTGATAATGATCAAACTGTGGAACAAGATCGTGTAGAGCAAATGATTGTAGAGTATGTGAGCCAAGCTTTGCAAGAATTTGCGAGAGGATTACCGGCAGTGTTACCTACACCGCCGACGCCACCCCAATAACACCATCACCATGGAAAATCCTCAATCTGGGTTGGCAAACTCAGGAAGAGGAGATACTCCTAATGAATCTCTCAAAACGAGACCAGGTATATCTAATAACTCAGAATTACTAAATTTACTACTAACCATGCAGAAACAGATGAAGGAGCAGAACGATCGCATTGAACAAATTCCTGGAGTACCACCTATCATCAAAGGAATCAATGTTGATAGATATTCTCAACAACCTTGGAAGCCAAGTGCAGCACCTTTGCCTATACCCAAGAAGTTTAAAATGCCTGAAGTTCCCAAATATGATGGAACAACTGACCCACGCAAACATGTGACTTATTTTACTACTGGGGTAAAAAGCAACTACTTAACGAAATAAGAGATTGAATCAGTCCTTGTCAAAAAATATTGGGAAACACTTACCAAATGGGCCCTAACCTGGTATTCTCTTCTCCTTGAAAATTCTATTGACTCTTTTGCTGAGCTTGCAGATTCGTTTATAAAAGCAGACTCTGGTGCACAAAAATTTGAGAAGTGAATGGAATACATATTCAAAATAAAACAAGGAGACACGGAACTACTCCGTGAGTTTGTAGACAGGTTTCAACGAGAAAGAATGCAGTTACCCAGGTTGCCTGATAATTGGGCAGCCATGGCATTTGCAAGCAACATGAACGATAAAAGCTCAGAAGCCACGAGACGACTTAAGGAGAGTCTAAGAGAATTCCCCGCTACAACATGGAACGATGTATATAACATGTACAGTACTAAACTCAGAATAGAAGAAGATATCATTGCTCGTGAGAGATTAAGATCATTCCAGATCCTAACGTCCTGAATCAGATAGAAGATCAGGTAAAAACAAGTACGATCCTTACTTAGGACACTCGGGATGCGATATCCGCCCCAGGTCCGAAAACACTAGGTCGTACTATAGACCACAAGGAAGAGACATAGTCTCATCCTCGTCTAGATCCAGAAAAGATCGAGATGAACGACCTAGAGGTAGTACTCAAATTAGGGATCATACATTTAATGTAAGTACTACTGAACTTGTCTCAATATTGAGGAACATGGGAGACAAGGTTAAGTGGCCCAAAGAGATGCGGTCAAATCTAAGTAGAAGAATCCTAGATCACTAGTGTGAATTTTACAACGATCATGGGCACAAAACCGCAGATTGCAGATTTTTACAAGGTGAAGTAGAAAATTTGTTAAAACGGGACTATTTAACAGAATTGTTTAGTGATAAAGGTAAACATGCATATATGAGGAACATGCAGGAGCCCCCAAATCTTCCTTCTCCAAAATGAACCGTTAACGTAATACATGGGGGTGAAGAAGTAAACAGAGTGATTTTCAAAACAACCACAAAGTTCACAATTACACATGGGAAACGGGCTCGTTGAGAAGATGATATAACCTTCGATGATGCAGATATCAGCGGATTAATTCTTCCGCACAACAATGCTCTAGTAATATCTTTACTTATTCATGACACTAACATAAAAAGAGTGTTGATTGATCCAGGCAGTTCAGTCAATATCATTTTGCTAAGAGTCGTGGAATAAATTCTACTGGGGAATCAAGTAATCCCAAAAGCACGAGCCATATCAGGTTTTGATAACTCTACGCTTATAAAAAAAAGGAGAAATTTATCTTAGCACTTATGTTGAGGGGGTGATCAAAAGTGCCAGGTTCCAAGTCATCGATACTGACATGGCTTATAATGTGATCACTGGAAGGCCATGCATCTACGACATGAAAGCGATACCCTCCAGGTTGCATTAGGTAATTAAATTACCCTCTGAATGAGGGATTCAACAAATCAGAAAGTGTATATAGGCACGAGGCTAGGCCCCGCTCGAAGAGGTAAGTTAATTGATTATTTAAAGGCTAACACAGACTGCTTTGCGTGGTCCCACTCAGATATGACAGGCATCCCATCAGAAGTGATGACTCATAAACTAAATGAAGATCTATCCTTCATACCTATTAAGCAGAAGAAAACAAAGCAAGGACCATTCAAGAACCAACTGATCGACGAAGAGGTACAAAAACTCTTGAAGATTGGTTCGATATGATAGGTAATGTACCCTAACTTGCTAGCAAACATCGTTGTAGTACCTAAAAATAATGGCAAGTGGAGAGTATGCGTAGATTATACTGACTTGAATAAAGCATGCCCCAAAGATTCATTCCCATTGCCACATATAGATCAAATGATTGATGTCACAGCAGGTCATGAATTATTGAGCTTTTTAGATGAATATTCTGGTTATACTCAAATTAAAATTAATCCCTCAGATGAGGAAAAAACTTCCTTCATTACAAACAGGGGGACTTACTGTTATAAACTTATGCCTTTTGGGTTAAAAATCGCTGGAGCCACCTATCAAAGGTTAGTGACTAAAATGTTCCAAGAACATCTTGGAAAGACGATGGAAGTCTATATTGATGATATGTTGGTAAGATCAACACAAGCACAAGACAATTTCCAGCATCTCTCTACTGCTTTTGATATTCTACACAGGTATAATATGAAGTTAAATCGAGAAAAAAATGCGCTTTTGGAGTGCAATCAGGTAAATTTTTGGGTATCCTTGTGTCAAACAGAGAAATAGAGGTAAATCCCGCTCAAATTAAAGCTATAGAGGAAATACCAGATATTTTAACAAATAAAAAGGATGTTGAAAGACTGATAGGGAGAACAACAACTTTGGGTAGGTTTATTTCTAATCTTCTGAAAAAAGTTTTAAATTCTTCTCAGTTCTCAAAAACCAGAATCAGTTCGAAAGGACTGAAGAATGTCAGCAAGCCCTCAAGAACCTGAAAATTTATCTATCGAAACCACCACTGCTTTCAAAGCCAGAAGAAGGGGAAAGATTGTACATCTACCTGGCTGTCTCAGAAATTGTTGTAAGTACAGTATTGGTAAGAGAAGAAAAAGGTAAACAATCATCTGTCTATTATGTAAGTAAAGCTTTCCTAGATGTTGAGACTAGAGTATCCAGATCTGGAAAAGTTAGCCTTAGCTTTAATAATGGCATCTAAAAAATTATGACCCTATTTTCAATGCCACCCAATCACCGTTGTGACCTCGTATCCTTTAAGAAATATTCTGGATAAACAGGAATTTTCAGGAAGATTAGCCAAGTGGGCCATAGAATTAAGTGAGCATGAAATAATCTATCACCCTAGGACTGCAATTAAGTCTCAAATACTAGTTGATTTTGTTGCTGAATTTAGTAATAGCATTGTATCTGAAGTAGAAAAAAAGTTACAACTCTTTAATGGTATTAATCCAGGCTTATGGACCTTGTTCACCGATGGTTCTTCAAATATAAAAGGCGCCGACTTAGGCATAGTCTTGATATCACCTACGGGTGAAAAGACACGGCAAGCTATAAAGTGTTATCCTATCACTAACAATGAAGCATAGTACGAAGTTGTTATTGCAGGGCTTGGACTCGCACGTGAGCTCTCAATCGAGCAAATTGTGATCAACAACGACTCTCAACTGGTAGTAAATCATACATGGGACTTACATCGCTCGAGAGACTAGAATGCAACACTATCTTGAAAAAGCACGATAGCTCGTGAGACAATTCAAAACAAGGAAGGTAATGCAAATACCTAGAGAGGAAAATGCAGAAGCAGATACATTAGCTAACCTCACAGCAGTCACGGAAGTAACGAACAAAGACAATACAATTGCCGTTCAACTATTTCATTCAATAATAGACCAGGACAGGAATGAGGTAACTTTCAACAACCTAACCTGGGACTGGAGAAATGAAATTCTTAATTTTTTGCAGAATGGCACCGTACCTGAAGACAGGAAAGCAGCTCAAGCACTTCGCCACAAAGCTGCACGGTACTACCTTATTCGCAACTCACTTTATCGCAAAATGTTCGGAGGACCCCTAGCTAAATGCCTCCGACCTAACCAAACATAATTTGTGATGAAATAAGTCCATGAAGAACACTGTGGAAATCACTCAGGGGCGAGATCTTTAGTGAAAACACTAATCAGAGCCGGATACTATTGGCATAAGATGGAAGAAGAAGCCGAGAATCTCGTATCCAAATGTGATAGATGCCAAAGGTTTGCCAATAACATGCATCGACCAGCGGAATTATTACATCCAATAATATCCCCATGGCCTTTCATGAAATGGGGTATGGACATAGTGGGACCTCTTCCAACAGCTAAAGTACAGGTACGGTTTTTACTTGTACTAACCGACTATTTTACAAAATGGGTATCGGCAGAAGCATTCAAACACGTGCGAGAAAAGAAAGTTAAAATCTTCTTATGGCGAAACATAATATGCCGCTTTGGAATGCCAAAAGAATCGTGTGTGATAATGGCCCACAATTCATAGGCTCACAAATCACAGAATTCTTTGAAAGTTGGCAAATCAAGCGGATCACTTCAACGCCGTATTACCCCGTGGCTAATGGTCAATCTAAGTCAACGCATAAGGTCATCATCAACAATCTAAAGAAGCGGCTGGATAAAGCCTAAGGAAATTGGCTTGATGAGTTAACAGCGTAATATGGGCATACAGAACAACTTCAAAGATAGCCACGGGAGAAACTCCGTTCGCACTTGCTTATGGCTCAAAAGCCTTAATACCTGTGGATATTGGCGAACCAAGCATAAGGTTCTCAATAACCATGGAAGGTGAAAATGACGACGAATTGAGGACCAACTTGGACCTGCTCGAACCATGGAGAGAAGCAGCATTGATACGGATGACAGCTCAAAAACAAATCATAGAGCATTATTACAACCGTAAAGCTCATCTTAGGTAATTCAAGATTGGGAACTTCTTCCTCAAAAAAGTCTTTCAATCAACGAAAGAAGCAGGTGCAGGAAAGCTAAATCTAAACTGGGAAGGACCTTACAAAATCCGAGGCATAGCTGGGAAAGACGCCTATGAGTTGGAAGCTATGGACGGTAGAGTTCTACCAACAAGTTGGAATGCCATCCATATAAAGAAGTATTACTTATAAAAGAAAAGAATACCCACCGTCAGGTATCACACGTTCGATTTTATTTTGAACATTTAAAAAATTTACTAACTTTTTTAGATGATAGGTACAAAGCTAACCCATCACCAGATCATGATATTAGACATGCAAAGACGCGAGGAAATAACACAATTACCGGTCTAGGGTTACACTTTCTGATGGACGTTTTAAAAGTTTTAAGAAGTCATCATCTAAAAAAACTATATACCTTCGAGTCCGGAATGTTTTTCCTTTTCAAGAAAAGGACCACAAGGAAGGAATAATCAAGTGCTCGAGATTTCATTCTTCAAAGCTCAAACACTTGGGGGACTATACAGTATGGAAGGCTAAGACGAAGCAAAGAAGACTATCAAAAAGTCAAAAGCTCGAGCCTGAAGACCCATCTACCCAACGAGACAAGTGACACGAGCAGAATCGAAAGAAATCAAAAGAGCCATCCAAATACAAAGCCTAATGCAAAAAGAAAAAACCGGCAAAATATTAGTTACGAGAAATAAATGTAGATCTTTATACTTATTCAAAGTTGTTGTAACAAAAACAGTTAGGGGTAAAAGATCATGATCAATGTACTCATTCAAAAAACTGTTCTCGAATAAAACAGTTCTGGATGAAAGATCTAAATCCATGTATTTGTTCAAGAAACTATTATCAAATAAGAACAGTTACGAATAAGTAAACATTTCCCTCGTACTTATTAGAAAACTGTTTCCAAAACAGTTGCGGGTAAAAACCCCAATCTTTATAAAAACTGTTACTAGTTAAAAACAGTTCTTTCATTGTATTAATATCGAAAAACTGTTACCTATGAAAAACAGTTACGAAATACAAGAGTATATCAAATCTGTTAAACAAAAACAGTTGCAAACACGAGTTTTAGACCATAACCAAACACATGTAAAATGTCATGGAAGTTCAAACAAAAAAGTTTCCTTGGAAACATTCATGTGTAAAATTCCTATTACTCTATTGCATTATCATGAAGTTGAGACGTCTTCTTCATGTCAATTATAAAGGGCCCTCTTCCATAAACTATGCCTACTACAAAAAGGCACACATTTGATATGACACCGTGCCTATTACAAAAAAGGTACGAGTAGTCTAAAGCATTCCCCATGCAAAACTCGAAGGTAAAACTAAAACCTAAAAAAATGAAGCATGCAAAAGACTTAAAGAGTGAAACAGAAACTCAACAAAAGTCGAACTAACATTTATATATTAAAACGGCTAAAGCTAAGTATTAACTTATACTTAGCCGTATAAAATTTGTACATACATTGTGGTGCCCCTAAGTTGTCATTTGGGGACTTAAAGGAAATCCAAATTTACCCCCGATGGGACTGGGGGTAATCACCAATTGATACAAAGAAAAAGAAAAAAAAAGGGATAAACCAACTAAATCTTTTCAAGAGAGGGGTTGACTTCAGTGGCAGAAGGAGCAGGAGCAACTGGGGAAGAAGAGGCATGAGCAGCTGGAATCTCACCATCAGGTGAAGAGAGGTTATGAACTTGTTGAGCCTTCTCCATGGCTTCCTTAGTTTTGGCTATTTCAGCACTAAGGTCAAAACCCTCTTGATTCATTTCCATCAATGTGTCAAGGCGAGAATTCATATACGCCCAGCTCACATCAACAGCAGCCACCTCTTCCAAATCTTCATAATCATTTGCCCATACTTGAAGCTCAGCTCTCAATCCGTCCTTCTTCGCTTCCGCAGCTTCATGGGCGGCCCTTAATGGAACAATCGACTCCTCTAAAGTTTGAGCTTTGTCTAAAGTCCTACGAAGGTCTTCTTGAGTACGAGTGAGTGATTGCACGAGCTCACCTGAGTATTACTCCTTCTACCCCAATAAGTTCTTCAAGTCTCTAATATCCTCTAAGGCACGGGACAGCTGCTCCGTGAATGAAGACTCCAAAACACTCTTATCTTTATCAGCCTGACGGCAAGATGCCCTCTGCACTGCCAGTTCTGCTACCATGAGTCTCATCTGCCGCTTCAAGGTACTCCTTTCCTCTTCTAAAGCATCCATGTCAATCCTTAAGCTATCATATTATGATCTCCAATTATCAACATCGGCCTGCAACTCTCTTGTCTCTTGGTCCGTGTTTGAAATCCTCTCCATAAGCTCCATGACTATAAGGTTAATCTACAAGAAATAAACCAGTCAGATATGGTAAATTTCATATACGAGAGTGAAAGAGGATAACTTGCATCATACCTTCAAAGAAGTATGCACGACCTCACTGGCCCATGTAAGAGCACCGTGGATGGCTAGCTTTGCTTTCTCAGAGGGACCTATCAAAGGCTTGAGCCACACTTCAGGCTCACCCGTTTTCTTGAAAAGATTCCCCTCAGCTGGAACCTCTATTACCACCTACCTCATCTCTCTGCTGGAAGACCCTACTTCCCTAATGGAAGGCATGGAAGCAGGCAGAGATGGAACATGAACAGGCACGAAAGGTTGAGGAGCTGGAGAAGCCACGGGCAAAGAAGCATGCATATAGAGTTGAAGAGTTGAAGAAGTTACAGGCTAAGCAACAGTAGAAGTTGAAATAGCCAAAGGAACAGACGAAACAACTTCTCTCAAAGAAGCAGGAAAGACAGCACCCAAAGGGACGTCTTCAGGAGCAAGATCAACACCCTCATGAATAGGAGAATGTGAAACATCATCAAGGATAAGGGGCTTGCTAAAGGACCGCCAAACATTTTTTAATATAAATTGTCACGAACCAGACAATACCGTGCAGCTTTTCGTCGAAGCGCTTGAGCTTCTTTCTTATCTTCAGGCATGATACCATACTGCAAAAAATTTTACAATTTCGTTTCTCCAATCCCATGTTAAATTATTAAATGTTACCTCGTGCTTGTCCTGGTCGAGTGATGAATGAAATAAATGTATTACAATAGTATTTTCTTCACCCACTACATCTATTACTTCAGTGTTTTCTTCTCTGGGTATTTGCAGGATGTACCATGATTTGAATTTCTTCACCGAGTCCCGTGCCTTTTCCAAATATTGCTGAATTCGAGTTTCCCTAGCGGTGTAATTCCCCTGCATCTGATTTACCACCAGTTGAGAGTCACTCTTCATCACTATTTTCTCTATCGAGAGTTCTCGTGCTAATTCAAATTCTGCAATGAAAGTTTCATACTCTGCTTCATTGTTAGTAATAGGATAACATTTAATCGATTGCCTTATCGTTTCAGCGAAAGGTGGTGTCAAGACAATTCCTAAACCGGCTACTTTAAAATTAGAAGAGACGTCAGTAAATAAGGTCCATGTTCCGGGATTAGCCCCTGTAAAAATCTGTAATTCCTTTTCTACTTCAGGAATTATATTAGTATTAAAATTTGCGACAAAATCTACTAATACTTGAGACTTTATTGTTGTCCTAGTCTGATAAACTATATCATATTCGCTTAGTTCTATTGCCCACTTGGCCGATCTGCCTGACAGTTCTTGTTTATGCAGGACATTTCTTAAAGGATATGAAGTTATGATAGAAATTGGTTGACATTGAAAATATGGTCTCAATTTCCTAGTTGCCATGACTAGGGCCAAAGCTAGTTTTTCTAGATGAGGGTATCTAGTTTCAACATCCAATAGGGTTTTACTTACATAGTAAATAGGAGATTGCTTACCTTTGTCTTTCCTTACATAGTAAATAGGACTGCACTTACAGCTACTTCTACAACATCAAGATATATATATATATATATATATATATATATATATATATATA
>ML318326.1:0-16946 GCA_005239505.1 Nicotiana paniculata
GGGGGCAATATAATTCTTACATAAGGGCCACACAATCCAATTTTTAGGCATTAGGATAGTTTCAGGAGTGGGTGATTATCATATGAGATACCCAACATATCATATAATTCTTGTTCTTGAAAATTCATGCTTCTCTAAGAATTGCCGATAATTGTGAAAGTAAAGAATAAACTACAAAAGCCCAGGTATAGGTGTTCAAAAAATCTATTTGCCCCTCGACGATGATGTGTCCATCTATTGTATAATTCTCAACCAAAAAAAAAAAAGATACTGTCTTTTGTCCCATTTATGTGGACATTCTTTTTTAGACCGTCCCAAAACGAATGACACCTTTCTATTTTAAGAAACAATTTAATTGTGTCACAAAACCTTAATGAGATGGTTTCTAACGACTTATTTTGGACAACAAATTTCAAAAGTCTTTCTTTCTTAAACTTTGTGTCTAGTTAAACACCTCCATATGAAATGGGACGGAGGAGGTAATAATTACCCCACCTAATGAACCATTTCAGTACGAAGCAAACGGGTTGGCAGAGGCAGCCAAATGCCTTTTTATCTTATAATAGGTGGAGCAGTCATGCATGGCATTGCCTCTAAATCAATGTTGCTGTGCTTTTCAGATTTTAAAGTGTAATCAAGTACTCTTTTCAAATTACGCGACATCCTATTGACGGACTGGATTTTTATGCTGTTAACTGGACACACAGCTGACTCAATACCTCAGGTCATGCAAAAGACAATAAATGTAAATGGACCCGATCTTGACTCACATTCTCAAATTTTATAAGTTTGACATATCTAGGCAGTCAATCAAAAACATCATATCACATGCTATAGGGGCTACAGAGATTTCAGTGAACCGTTGACAGTTCAAAAGTTAAGATACACTTGAAATCCTTCATATAAAGGTATCGCTCAAAGATGATCCTCAATAATTCACATCATTGAAAAGTGAGTGTAACATGCCAACGACATCCTTATTCCGGAAATGAACCACAATTTGTCTTAAGCAATTTTTTCCCTCTGTGAGAAGGTGAAAGAGAAAGAGAATGAGGTCTGCTTAGAGTTAAAGGTCAGTCTTTAATATTCATGGTTCCATATCAGATGATTCAAAGTAAAATTCTATTTTATTTCATTTCTGGAAAGGCAAAGAAATTAACATAGTAAAAATTAATACATCCTATCTGAATAGAGGGATGACCGATAATGCAACATAAATATCTAAAATCATCAAACAGCCCTTTTAGATGGACATTTATCCAGTCTCTAGTTAAGATGATTTTCCAGAATTTTCATTTCTCCTAAATCGGATGGTTTTAGTTACAAGAAGAAAAAGGCACAAAATGGTAATCATCTCCCAAACTTTTTAAACTCAAGGAAAAAGTTAAAAAAAACATTGATAGAAAAAGTACGTACCAGTTCACCATTACAATATACTTCAAAAGCACCAGAACTTTGCAGCATGGACTGGAAAAAATTTCCGAGGAGCCAAGTGGTTGCCATAGTTCCGAATCGGTTAGCACGCAAGTGATAGAACCATGGAGGTGGTACCGCAAATCCCAACCTAGGAAATATTTGTTCACCACCCATTACAAGGCCAATGACGCCAAATTGGAAAACGGGTACTACTTTGCTCAACAAACGTTTTGGAAGTGGAGGAGGATAGTTAGCAAGGACGACATGGACACCAGGAAACTGATTTTCCAACATGTTTTTCATTGTCACAGCTGTCCCTCTGGAAAGAAAGATGAAACTAAATGACCAAATAAACGAAGTAAAGGAAAGGGAACAAAAATTTCTTTTCCATATAACGCTGCTGCCATTATCTTCTCTTAAGCACACGAAGGACCACATCAATGACTAAAAATGCTTATGCACCAAACTTACCAAGCATGAACTTCTATGCGGAGGTGGATCCCGGATTTGAACTTTATGGGTTCGAGTTCGGGATTCTATGACAACTCATTTGATTTACTGTGTTTGGAATCAATTATTTGTACTTATATAATGAACTTTAATGCATATATACACAGGGCCCGTAACCAGAACTACCAGGTTTGGATAAACCCGTAATCTAACTCTACATCCACCCCTGCTTCTAAGGATTTTGTATATTGGCATATATTGGAAAGGCTTTTGCGTCATAATGGCATTCAACAGACTGAACAAGGAAGTTATACAACGTCCTCTTTACAAATCAAACAACAAGGTTATGGCCTTCTAAGAGGCCAACACAGTAAAAGTTCCCAAAATTCTCCTTTAGTTTTGGAACTCTTTTCCATCCAGCAAGTAAGACTATTACATCACTTAACTTAGAATGAAATAAGCACTCAATCAAACGAGCTCAAATCATGTCGGAAATCCAAGAGATTATGCTCCTCAATAACTCAAAATTCTTGGCAGTATTATCTTTTTTCTTGAGGATATAGAGGATTTATACAGCCAGTGGTGGAGCCAAAAATTCATACAAGGGGATTCACAAAATATGAGTATTAAAGTGTCACACCTAAGAACTTGGGGGCTAAGGCAATTCTTGAAACCCCTATACTCCTATGTCAAGAGGATTCAACAGTTTATATATAACCAGAAAATTTTGTTTATTACCCTATTTACACGTTGCAATTTTCCGAGGAAGGGGAATCAGAATCCCCTTGGCTCCCTTTAGCTCTGCCACTATATACAGCCGACCCCAGCTAGTTTGGGACTGAAGCCTAGTTGGTTGATTGATTGACTGATAACCTATTATCTTGACTTCCCCACTTTAAACAACTTGTTCACATAAGCTAACATGCCAGTTTAATAGCTAATTTATGGGAGAACTATTTTTGAAATTGGATGAAAAATTTACAAACTTCGATAAGAATATACTAAACTAACACACTTTGTCTAAAAATTTCAATAAATTTAGCAACCCCATATGATGCTATAAAAACAGCATTAGAAACAAAACCTGAAAGAACATGAAGAGCAGAAATCAATGCTGACAGTGTTACCAATACCAACTGCACCAATACCATCAGTTTTCTGCAAAGTCAAACACACAAAAAAAGGATTAAAAATTAAAACTAAAGATACACTTTTTGTTAAAAAGAAAGAGAATGAAAAGAGAACATTTTTGAGGTACCTGAGTAGGGAAATCAAGAGTCTGAGGTGGTTGTTGTTGGATAACTGACGGCGGTTGATGATGGTGGTGATGGTGGTGGTCGGAAGTGGGTTTTTGAGGGGGCGGAGTAAAAAGATTGAAGAGATCGGAGATGAATAGGAAAAGGGGTAATCCCACCAGAAGAAGCTGAGTTCGATCCATTGTTTCTGTGTGTGGGGGAGAGAGAGAGGGGGGTAAGAAAGAGGAGTTTGGGTTTTCTCAAGGAAAAGAAAATGTTTTTTTCTTAATGTAAAATTGTTATAAATAGAATTGTATTTAAGGTGAATACTTATATTTTGGAGATATCTTAGTATTTTACTTGGTAGTTAAGTCACTATTTTTCTATAAATAAATGGGTACTACTCCATTGTAATTCATCTTAAAATTCAATAAGAATTTACTCTCTCTTTCCCTGCAATATTGTTCTTCTTCTTTTATTATTTTATAATATGTTATTAGCACAAAACTCTAACCAATTGAGTAGAAACTTTAGACTTGAGCATAGTAATTGTCAATTGTTCCATGAACTTCCTTCATGATTAAATTCTAGATTTAAGGTAAGGATTTTTTTTTTCTCTTTTAAAATTTTGAAATTCTATAATTTGATTTTAAATACAAGCAAATACAATAAACTTTGATTATAACTCTAATAGAGTTTGCAAGAAATTATAACCATCTGAAGTGGTAAAATTTATATGCATTGTCATGATCAGATTCATGTATGATTATGAGCAAAGAAGTGGAAACTTGTCCCATTGAATTTGCTTCATTCTCATTCCTCTTAAGAGAATGTGATAGCAATATGTGATAAGTCAGAAAGAAGACAAAATATTACCGTGAAGGTATCAATGGATGTGGACGTGGCAATAAACGAAATTATAATCGTCATCATTGTGATAATGAGAATAATAAGGGTTCTCAAAATAATCCTTCACTCTGTGAAATTAATATTTGTCATCGATTTGACATGAGATTTTGTAAAGCACATATAGATGATTATGATCCATTCATGATGTGAATGTGACAACATCTGATTTACGAATATATATTCATTCTTCGAAGAATATGAACATGCTAGTGGTAGTGGATATACAACACTCACCTCTAGACTGAGGTTTGAGATGATATAAGAAAATAATGTCATTATTATGGCATGAATGGTCATTGGTCACGTACCTATTGTATGCCAAAATATTTTGGCAATGTGATTGCTAAAGGATAACAGTAATGCAAGAAACAGATCTTGCATATAATTTTGACAATGACTATAATTTATAACTTTCTCTTTAAAAGTGATATTCACCGTATGGATGTTGATGAATATGTGATAATACCAAATTAATTGAGAGCTCTGGAAGAGCCAATTATTACTATTTTGGAGGAATACAATTGATTATCATATCAATTTATTGTGTTGTAGTAAGTCTCAAAGAAACTTATTGAGTTTCTAAAGTATTTGCCAAAGCGATTGGTTATACTGAGACTATAAATAAATGAAAGATTTAATATCTTCTATTACTACAACTTGTAGCGGGATAATATGTATGTGAAAAGCTACCCGCTTTATTCTCCAGCTTGTACTATACAAACAAAAGAATGCCACAATAAAGTAGATGTTTATTGATATAAAAACTCATATCATAATAAACTTGGAGTTTATTGGCAATTGCACACGTCATGGTGTAAACCTGAAGTTTATCAATATTGATAATTTATCTAGTTGGCATAACTAGTTTAGCCATATCAATTTAAGTATGATGTGCAAAAATAAAAGAGAGTTCATATGGGTAAATATTGAAGAACTAGAAAGTTTTTTACGAATTCTCTTATGTTGCTTGTTCTTATTAATTAATAGACCAACTAAAATTGGGATTGAATCCCATGAATGCTGAAAATATCAAAGGTGAATATTGGCCTATTCACCTATCATGTATACCACATAAGATGCATCTATGAGATGGTTACATGTGCGATTATTATTAACCCGCAACCTGGTGTTTGCGAGGTAACTTGCTCAATAATTTAATTTAGAGCATAATTTTTAGATTTTCTGTTCAAGACAGTTCATCTTGATAAGTTGGTTATTTCACAATTAGTTTAGCAAAATGATTTATTGACTGCATCCACTTAATAGCTAAACTATTGCTTATGAGAACAAAGTTATCTATATCAGTTTGATATATGTTATACAGGAAAGTATATTACATTCTTCCCTGATAATTGGTTCAGGGTCAGGAACCAAATAATTCCATCTTATTATTATTGATGTGCGGTGTCAATTTTGATTAACACCATAACGCGCAAAGATTGCTTCCCAAAGTTGAGGAAGCAAATTAGTTTTTCTAACATAAGGGGGAGAGATGATAAAAATTTTGAGAAAATGTTACGTAAAATGAATTATCAATTCTCTATAAGCATGATAATGTGATAGCGAGGATTTTCAAGGTGCAACATATTCATTGAAGTTAATATGGATGATTTATTCATCAAATCTCTGATGACGTTAACCTTCAAGAAGATAATGCACAGGATTAGGATGCGAAGGCTCAAGGATGTGAATTGATGCCCTCATCGGGGGGGAGGGGGGGGGGGGTTAATACGCATTGCACTCTTTTTCCTTACAAGATTTTGTCCTATTGGGTTTTTCTTGCAAGGTTTTTAACGAGGCAACCAAAAGGCATATTGTTAGATATGTGTACTTTTTTTCCTTCTCTAGAATTTTTTTCCGCTGGGTTTTATTTTAATTAAGGTCTTAACGAGGCACATTATCTGTTGAATAGACATTCAAGGGGGAGTGTTATAAATAGTATTTTATTTATGGTGAATGTCTATATTTTAGAGAGATTTTAAGGTCTGTTACTTGGTGTCTAAGTCACTTTTTTCCTATAAATAGAGGGATTCTATTCCATTGTAATTGATCTCAATCAATAAGAATTCTCTCTCTCTCTTTTTCTGCAATACTCTTCTTCTTCTCTTATTGTTTTATAACAAAAGTCACTTTTTCCTATAAATAGAGGGGTTCTATTCCATTCTAATTGATCTCAATCAATAAGAATTCTCTGTCTCTTTCTCTGCGATACTCTTCTTCTTCTCTTATTGTTTTATAACACGTTATCAACACGAGACTCTAACCAGTTGAGTAGAAGCTTTGGGATTGAGCATAATGATTGTCAATTGTTCCATGAACTTCCTTCATGATTAAATTCTGGATTTAAGGTAAGTATTTTACTTTGTTTTTCTCTTTTAAATTCTTCAAATTCTATAATTTGATTTTAAATACAAGAAAAGACAATAAACTTTGATTATAACTCTAATAGAGTTTGCAAGAAATTATAATCACCCGAAGTGGTAAAATTTCTATGCCTTACCATGATCAAATTCATGTATGATTGTGGGCAAAGAAGTGAAAACCCGTCCCATTGAATTTGCTTCATTCTCATTCCCATTAAGAGAATGTGATAGCAATATGTGATAAGTTTGAAAGAAGACAAACTTATTACCTTGAAGGTATCAATGAATGTGGGCGTGGCAATAGACGAAATTATAATCGTCATCATTGTAATAATGAGAATAATAAAGATTCTTAAAATAATCCTTCACCCTGTGAAAGTAATATTTGTCATCGATTTGACATGAGACTTTGTAAAACACATATGGATGACTATGATCCATTCATAATTTTAATGTGACAACATTTGATTTATGAATACATATTCATTCTTGGAAGAATATGAACGTGCTAGTGGTAGTGAATATACCACACTCACCTCTAAAAGGAGGTTTGAGATGAAATAAGAAAATAATTTCACTATTATGGCATGAATGATCATTGATCACGTACCTATTGTGATTATGCCAAAATATTATGGCAATGTGATTATTACAGGGCAAAAGTAATAGAAGAAACATATCTTGCCTATAATGATTTTGACCATGACCATAATGGTATAACTTTCTCCGTGAAGATATATTCACCATATGGATGTTGATAAATATGTGGGTAGTACAAAATTAATTGAAAGCTCTAGGAGAGCCAATTATACTACTTTGGAGAAATAAAATTGGTTATCAATAATGTATGGTGTCGTAGTACGTCTCAAAGAAACTTATTGAGTTTCTAAAGTATTCGCGAAAGCGATTGGTTATACTGAGACTATAAATAAAGGAAAGATTTAATATCTTCTATTAATACAACTTGTAGCGGGGTAATATGTATGTGAATAGTTACTCGCTTTATTCTCCAGTTTGTACTACGTAAATAAAAGAATGTCATAGTAAACTTGAAGTTTATACATAATTGCACACCTCATGGTGTAAACCTGAACTTTATCAATATTGATAATTTATTCAGTTGGCATAATTGGTTTAGCCATATCAATTTAAGTATCATGTGCAAAAATGAAAGAGAATTCACATGGGTAAATATTAAAGAACTAAAAAGTTCTTTACGAATTCTCTTATGTTGTTTGTTCCCATTAATAATAGACCAACTAAAATTGGGATTGAATCCCATGAATGCTGGAAACATCAAAGGTGAATATAGGCCCATTCACCTGCCATGTATACCACATAAGATGCATTTGTGATATGGTTACATGTGCGACTATTATTAACCTGCAACCTGGTGTTTGCGAGGTAACTTGTTCAATAATTTAATTTCGAGCATAATTTCCAGATTTTCTATTCAAGATAGTTTATCTTGATAAGTTGGTTTACATCACAACTGGTTTAGCAAGATGATTTATTGAGTGCCTTCACTTAATAGTTAAACTATTTCTTATGAGAACAAAGTTATCTATATCAGTTTGATATACGTTATATACGAAAATATATTACATTCTCCCCTCACAAGTGGTTTAGGGTCATGAACCAAATAATTCCATCTTATTATTATTGATGTGCGGTGTATATTCCAATCAACACCATAATGCACAAAGATGTGCTCCCAAAATTGAGAAAGAAAGTTAGTTTTTCTAACACGAGGAGGAGACAAGATAAACAGTTGAGAAAAAGTTACGTGGAATGAATTATCATTTGTACCTCTAGATCCTTGAAGATAATATGAACTTGAAGTTCATAAAAGGATAATTCATCTGCAATGCAAAGCATGCCAGACGTATTTGCTGACCTAAAGAAAGTAACTATATTTTCACTGAAAATGCTCATATTAGTATAAGTCCTAGAAGGACAAAGTCTATGGTACACTCAAAACATATAGACAAACCGGTTTAAAATATAATTCTTGATAAAGAAGATGAGAAAATGATCAAAACGATCATAATAAGGAGGCAAGTGATCTAGAAGATCACATGACCTAACACTTCATAAAATCTCAGGAGAGGTTCAGGTACCTGAAAATATGAATGAAGAGATCTCTATGTTATGTCTTTATGAAAAAAATATTTGAACCAATATAAAATGTTCGTCGTTGACATCTATGATAACGTTAAATATATATGAGGATCTTAAGTCTGAATAAATAATTCGAATAGAATTGGTTTCATATGAAAGACATGTGGTTTTAGACATGTAGTCAAACACTTGAAAGTATGAAGTCAAAAGAGTGTGCAATCACTTTTATCTATTTTATATGTCTAGCATGATATAAAACTTGATATGCATCTAAAGTTTATTTATATGGCTTAACTTATATGACAATCCCTAAAGGATTTAAATTGCTTAAAGCATATATAATTCTTGGCCTTGAAGTACTACATCCTACATGCAATTTATGCGCATATGTATCTTGCTATAACTATAAGCATAATAATGTGATAGCGGGAATTTTTCTCTCTATGGAGATATTGAAAAGGTTATTCAACGACATTATATGAAGACATCGTATATATATATACAAGAATGAATATTTCAAGGTGCAACATATTCATTCAAGTGATAATATGGGTGATTTGTTCACCAAATCTCTGCTGACGTCAACCTTCAAGAAGCTAGTGTACAAGATCGGATGTGAAGGCTCAAGGATGTGAACTGATGCTCTCATCAGGGGGAGTTAATACACGTTTTACTCTTTTCCTTTACAAGGTTTTGTCCCACTGAGTTTTCCTTGCAAGGTTTTTAACGAGGCAACCAAAAGGCGTATTTCTAAACATGTGTACTCTTTTTCCTTTTCTAGAATTTTTTCCCACTGAGTTTTATTTTAGTTAAGGTTTTAACAAGGTACATTTTCTGTTAAATAGACATTCAAGGGGGAGTGTTATAAATAGAATTCTATTTAATGTGAATACCGATATTTTAAAGAGATCTTAGGGATTTTACTTGATGGTTAAGCCACTCTTTCCCTATAAATAAAGGGGTCCTACTCCATTGTAATTCATCCCAAAATTCAATAAGAATTTCCTGTCTCTTTCTTTCTCTGCAATATTGTTCTTCTTCTTTTATTGTTTCATAACAAAAATTCTTTTTTAGGTGAGAAATTAATCTTGAATTACTTCTTTGTGTTTGGGTAGTTGTAAAAATTGGTGACATTGCATCGGGGATTTTGCAATTGTACCCGATTTTTGGGGTCACAATTGAACATATACTCACTTTGCAAAAAAGTTTGCAAACGTAACCACTTTAGGATCATGTCACGACCCAAAATCCTAACTTAGGTCATGATGGCGCCCAACAACGGGGTTAGGCATGCCAACACTCAATTTACTAAGGGTTCCTTCTTATTAGATTAAACATTTCAACATATACTCAGTTTTTTTTTAAACTTAAGACATAAATCGACAAGGATAATTAGCCAGTTTTTAATCAAAAACGGTCATGAGGAGGCGTAAGCCAATATATATACATACCTGTAATCTATAATAACTATCACGTGTCTGCCAGGAACTAGTGTCACAAGTCCTACGGGCATACTAACAGAATATGCAAAAGATATAATATACAGTCCCACTGTCTGAAAGAAATAGACGGGAAATAAGCAAAAAAAACCCCATGGTGCTGCCGGAGATCGNCAATCAGAATCGAGCTCCGGTCTGACAACCAGGTGCACCAGCCTCAGAACCTGTACAATTAAGTACAGAAGCGTAGTATGAGTACATAAATAGATATGTGCCCAGTGCGTATACCGCCTAACCTCGAAGAGGTAGTGACGAGAGGTCGACTTGACACTCACTAAGGTCTAATAATATGATTTAACAGAATATGATGAAAATGGTAGGTGTGTAAGGGCAGTGAAGCGACAAATATATATAAGGCACTGAAATCCAAGGAAAATAGTGGAAATAAATAAACAATTACTACTTCACCTTCCCCCAAATATCTATCAAATCAATGTCCACGAATTTAGTAACAAATAAATCATGCGCATACATGATGAGGGTGACCGGCCTGAGCCATAAGATAGTCGTATCCGTGTACTGCCGAGGGTCGAACGGCCCGAACCATAAGTGCACCTTACCATAAAGTACTCACATCTGTGCACTGCCGATGATCGAACGGCCCGCACTATAAGTGCATCTTTGTCATAAAGTAATCATCTCTATGCACTGGCGAGTATCGAACGACCCGAGCCATAAGTGCATCTTCAAATCCGCCATGGTGTACGACCCGCCCATAAGAGTGGGGGAAGTCACACTCCGCTCGCGGAATGTAAATTGCGAAGCGGTCACATGCACACACAATATTCCTTTTTAAATTACTTTTCAGTAACAATTCTTTACAAATTTCCTCAAATTCCATGATCTCAGGGAAATAAGCCGCATGCAACATTTAATTTATTAAGCATATAGTTCATTTCAAGTGAAAAACAAGGCATGATGTGGACCTAACTACCCGGACATAATAATAATAGCCTCTACGTACGGATTCTCATCACTTTATACGTATGTAGCCCCCACAGTTATCACACATAGCATTTAAAATACCTACGGGGACAATTTCCCTCTTACGAGGTTAGAAAGAAGACTCACCTCGCGTCGCACCTACTCCCCGGGTCAAGAATGCGCCCGAAACTATGAACTCGTCACCCAAAGGACTCGAAGCTAACCAAACGTTACGTAAATATATCAAATTATACTCAAAGCATGGAATTCTCCTATTATTTAGTCAAATTCATCATTCTTGAAGAAATCCCAAAATTTAACCCCGGGCCCGCATGCTCGGATTCTGAAAATTCTCGAAGGAAACACTCACTCATAACCTAAGGATCGTTAATATATGAGTTTTGTATGAATTCATAGCCAATGCACGGGTAATTTTCTAAATTTTCGAAAGCCCTAGGTTACTACCCAAATGCTTAATTTTCACTAATTAGGTAGTTAATTTAACTAGTAATTCATGCATTAAACTAATACTAGGGTAGAATTTACTTACCTTCAATAACTAGGTCGTTTGCCCCTCTTGAATGCTAAAAATCGCCCCAAGGAAGAAGAAGAAGATGAGGAAAAATGAATTAATCCCTCTATAAAACACACTACCCAGCGGTTTCCTCTATGCGAACGCAGCATGGGCAGTGCATTCGCGATGCCTTAAATGACCAGGCTCACATGGGCCTTCTATGCGAGCGCGGAGGGAGCCTTGCGAACGCAAAAGGTAAGGGGTAGCTGGGCTGGCCCAATAGCCGGACTCTATGCGAACGCGGGGGAGGTGTGCGAACGCACAGGGTCATGAGCCTAACCCATCGCTATTGTGGTGCCTTTAGTGAGAACGCACAGGGCATTCACCACCCCTGCCCAGTTCCTTCTTCGCAAACGCGGTAACCCCTTGCGAACGCGGAGAAGGAAACCAGACTTGGAATTTCTAGTGTTTTGAAATTAGCTCCAAGGGGTCCGAAACTCACCCGAGCCCCTCGGGACCCCGTCCAAAGGCATTGGCAAGTCTGTATTCATGATACGGACTCGCTCGAATTTTCGGAACGCGAAAAACAACAACGAAACTAAGAATCTGACCACAAAACCAAGTTGAATCAAACTTTGAACTTTAAGTTCTAGAATTCGCTAACAATGCGCCGAACTGACCTATACTACTCGGAATGACACCAAATTTTGTAGGCAAGTCATAAATGACATAACGGAACTATTCCCGGTCTCGAAATTCCGTTCGAACCTTGATAACACAAAAACACGTCCCAAACCACAATATTAACTTAAGGGAATTCTTATTTCGATATTGGGCGCCGAAACGCTCCCGAGTCATCCAAAATCCATTCCGAAGATACGCCCAAGTTCGAAATCGTCATACGAAGCTACCGGAACAGTCGAAACTCGATTCCGAGGTTTTTTGCTCAAAATGTTGACCGAAGTCAAACTTGGCCTTAAAGGCCAACCTGAAGGAACCATGTGTTCCAATATTACTTTAAACACTTCTAAATTCCGGTCCACTCGCCCCTGTAAGTCATAAATCACAATAAGCCGCTATGAGAAGTTTCATTTAGGGGAACAGGGTCCGATAACGCAAAACGACCGGTCGGGTCGCTACATTCTCCACCTCTTTAACAAACGTTCATTCTCAAACGGGTCTAGAATCATAACTGAAGTGCTGAATAAGTGCGGATATCTTCTCCGCATGTCCTCCTCCCACTCCCAGTTCGCTTCCTCGACTGGTTGGCCCCTCCACTGGACCTTCACTGCAGAAACTCTCTTGGACCTCAACTGGCGATCCTGTCTATCAATAATAGCAACTAGCTCCTCCTCGTAGCCCAAACTCACATCCAACTGAATAGTGCTGAAATCAACCACGTGAGAGAAGTCGGTGTGGTACCTCTGGAGCATGGATACATGGAAGACCGGATGAACTCCTGATAAACTGCGAGGTAACGCTAGCTGATAAGCAACCTCCCCAAATCTCCTCAATACCTCGAAGGGACCTATAACCTCGGGATCATCTTGCCCTTCTTCCCAAACCTCATAATACCCTTCATCGGCGAGACCTTCAACAGAACCTTGTCTCCCTCCATAAATGATACATCACGCGCCCTCTGATCTGCGTAACTCTTCTGTCTGGACTGTGCTGTGCAGAGCCTCTCCGGAATCATTTTCACCCTCTCCAAAGCATCCCTCACCAGGTCAGTACCATATAACTTAGCCTCGCCAGGCTCAAACCACCCGATAGGGGAACGGCACCGTCGACCATACAAATCCTCAAATGGAGCCATCTTGATGCTGGACTGGTAACTATTATTGTAAGAAAACTCGGCCAAAGGCAAGAGCTAGTCCCACTGACCTCCGAAGTCAATCACGTATGCCCTGAGCATGTCCTCAAATATCTAAACTGTACGCTCCGACTGGCCATCAGTCTGAGGGTGAAATGCTGTGCTGAGGTCTATCTGGGTGCCTAACCCTATGTGCAATGCTCTCCAGAAGTGCGAGGTGAACTGAGGACCTCGATATGATATAATAGACACCGACACACCGTGCAACCGAACTATCTCCCGAATGTAGATCTGGGTTAACCTCTTAGAGGTATATGTAGTAGCTATAGGGATGAAATGTTCCGATTTGGTCAATCTATCCACGATGACCCAAACCGCGTCAACCTTCCACAAAGTCCGAGGCAAACCAACCACAAAGTCCATAGTGATGCGCTCCCATTTCCACTCAGGAATGGGCATCTGCTAAAGTAGGACTCCTGGCCTCTGGTGCTCATACTTCACCTGCTGTCAATTAAGACATTTAGTCACATACTCCACAATGTCTCTATTCATCCGCCTTTACCAGTAATGCTGCTTCAAATCACGATACATCTTCGTACACCAGGATGAACAGAATACCGCAAACTGTGTGCCTCCTCTAGAATCCTCTCCCTCAGGCCATCAACATTAGGAACACATAAACGGACCTGAAGTCTCAAAACACCATCCTTGCCAATAGTAACCTCCTTGGCACCACCCTGTACCACTGTCTCCCGAAGCTCTACTAAGCACGGATCATCGAATTGCCGGGCCTTAATCTCCCCCAATAACGAAGACTGAGCAACCACATGTGCTAAAACTCGGTGAGGATCTGAAAGGTCTAATCTTACCAGGCGATTAGCCAAGGACTGAATGTCCCAAGCCAATGCGAGAAGCATCGCAATACATTGTATACATCCCTGAACTAGAAGGCAATAATAGAACTGGTGCTGAGATCAATGCTGCCTTGAGCTTCTAAAAGCTCGCCTCACACTCGTCAGACCATCGAAACGGGGCATTCTTCTGAGTCAATCTAGTCAATGGAGCTGCAATAGAAGAGAATCCCTCCACAAATGGGCGATAATAGCCTGCTAGGCCCAAAAAGCTCCTGATCTTTGTAGCTGAAGTAGGACGCGACCAACTCTGAACTGCCTCAATCTTCTGAGGATCAACCTTGATACCCTCTCCGGATACCACATCCCCCAAGAATGCCACAGAATCCAACCAGAACTCACACTTGGAGAACTTAGCATATAGCTTCTGTTCTTGCAAAGTCTGGAGCACAACTCTCAAATGCTGCCCGTGCTCCCCCAGGCTACGTGAGTAAATCAAAATGTCATCAATGAAGAAAATGACGAAAGAATCAATATACGGCCTGAACACCCTATTCATCAAGTCCAGGAATGCTGTTGGGGCATTAGTCAAGCCAAAGGACAGCACCAGGAACTCATAGTGGCCATATCTCGTACGGAAAGCAGTCTTTAGAACATCTGAGGCCCGGATCTTCAACTGATGATATCCCAATATCAAATCAATCTTAGAAAACACCCTAGCACCCTGCAACTGGTCAAACAAATCATCGATGCGCGGCAAAGGATACTTGTTCTTAATGGCGACCTTGTTCAACTGGGGGTAATAAATACACATTTGCATGGACCCATCCTTTTTCTTTACGAATAGAACCGGAGCACCCCACGACGATATACTTGGTCTGATGAACCCCTTAGCCAACAACTCCTCAAGCTGCTCCTTCAACTCTTTCAGAGCCATACGATACGGAGGAATAGATATAGGCTGGGTGCCTGGAGCCAAATCAATGCAGAAATCAATATCACGATCCGGAGGCATGCCCGGAAGATCTGAAGGAAATACATCAGCAAACTCTCGAACAACTGGCACTGAATCAATCGTCGGAGACTCGGCGGTGGTGTCTCGCATAAGCAGGATAGGCTAGACAACCCTTCTCGACCATATACCGAGCCTTCATGAATGAAATAACTCGGTTGGCTGCACTAACTGAGGAACCTCTCCACTCCAGCCTAGGCGACTCGGGCATGGCTAAAGTAACTGTCTTGGCATGGCAATCTAGCATGGAATGATAAGGAGATAGCCAATCCATGCCTAGAATAACCTCAAAATCGACCATGGCGAGCAATAAAAGGTCCACCCTGGTCTCAAATCCACAGAATGTGATCCCACAAGACCGATAGATCTAGTCTACCACCACAGAATCACCCACATGAGTGGACACATATATAGGAGAACCCAAGGACTCGTGAGGAGCATCCAAAAAATGAGCAAATAATGCTGAAACATATGAATAGGTGGACCCTAGATCAAATAATACTGAAACCTCTCTACCACATACTGAGATAATACCTGTGATCACGACGTCTGAGGCCACTTCATTTGATCTGGCCGAAATGGTATAGAATCTAGTTGGAGTACCAGAAGACCGAGCTCCACTAGAGTGAACATGAGCTGCCTGACCTCCCCCTGACTGGCCTCCACCTCTCGGACGACCCCTGCTGACCTGTCCCCACCTCTAGGTGGCCGGACTGCTAGTGCTGGACCCATCGGCTGATAACCCTGTTGTACGAACTTGCCCTGAAACCTAGGATAATGCCTCCTCATATGACCTGGCTCTCCACACTTGTAACAACCCCCAGGTACCATAGTATGTTTCCCCGAAGAAGAACCTGAATGACCGGAGGGCGATGTGGGCCCTCTGGCATAGCACTGAATTAGGGGTCGGAGGATCTCGGATGACTGGGATAACCACTGGGTGAACTCTGAATGGATGGAGGTCAGTAGGAATGCTCTAGCATGGCGCTGAAATAAGGCCTCGCTGGAACACCTCGGGGAGGTGGTGGATGTGCTTAATATAAAGGCCTGCTGGCCTGACTACTGTTAAACTGACCTCTGCCCCTTGCTGGGGCACCTCAGAAATCTCCGGAGAATCTATCCCTCTTATCCTGCTTCCCTGCTCCCTGCTCCTTGACCGATACCCCTCGATTATGCGAGCAATCTTTACCACGAGCTGATAAGGAGTACCCATCACTACCTCTCGGGCCATGGTGGCCCTAATACCTGGATGCAGCCCAACCATAAATATCCACACCCTCTCTGCATCAGTAGGTAATATCATGAGTGCATGGCGAGACAACTCTGAAAATCTGACCTCATAATCTGTCATTGACATCTGTCCCTACTCTAGCCGCTCAAACTGATACCGCATCTCTTCCCTCTCAGAGGATGGGATATATCTATCCAGAAACATCTGCGTGAACTGCTCCCAAGTGACAGGAGGAGAATCTGCTGGCCTGCTGAGAATATATGACTTCCACCACCTACGAGCTCTGCCCTCCAACTGGAAGGTAGTGAAATCCACTCCATGGGACTCTAATATCCTCATGTTGTGCAGTTTGTCCCTGCACCTGTCCACAAAATCCTGGGCATCCTCGCCTCGCTCACCCCCAAAGACTGGAGGGTGAAATCGAGTCTATCTATCCAATAACTTCTGCGGATCGCCATCCGCAGCTAGTCTGGGCTCAAGTGCTGCTGTAACAGGCTGGACCCCACCCATGGGTAGTGTACCCGGGGTAGGATGTAATGCTGCTGTCTGGCCTGCAGCCTGGGCAGTAGGGGTCTGGATTCCCCCCCTGCTTGATAAGTGGCAGGATC
>ML318327.1:0-107507 GCA_005239505.1 Nicotiana paniculata
TGATGAGTTTATGAGAAGTACAGTTTTCTGTTTACAATTGTTGAGATAAAAGTGTTGTGAAAGACTTGGTCTGAATTGTGAAAGTTTTTGATAAATAAACAAATATATATGATCGTGATAAGGGTGAATAGAGGAAATATATATGACTGTGATAAGGGTGCACATGGAAATATATATATATATATATATATATATATATATATATATATATAACGATGGACAGGGGAAATATATATGTGACTGTGATAAGAGTGGACAGGGGAAATAAATATATATGACTATGATAAGGGTGGACAGAGGAAATAAATATATATGACTGTGATAAGGGTGGACAGGGGAAATATATATATGACTGTGATAAAGGTGGACAAGAGAAATAAATATATATGATTGTGATAAGGGTGGACAGGGGAAATAAATATATATGACTGTGATAAGGATGGACAGGAAAATATATATGACTGTGATAAAGGTGGACAAGAGAAATAAATATATATGATTGTGATAAGGGTGGACAGGGGAAATAAATATATATGACTGTGATAAGGATGGACAGGAAAATATATATGACTGTGATAAATGTGGACAGGGAAAATATAAATATATGACAGTGATAAGGGAGGATAATTATGCTTTACTGATTTTTATTACAGAGATTTGGAAGTCTATTATTCTATCCTACTGGTTTCCCATATCTTGCACATTTGGTTATTTTAAATTAAAGTTTGGAAACTTGGAAAGTTGTGTGAAACTTTGTTGACAGCGAGGCCTGGAATAGGCGACTGAATTATTTTATTTATTCGTTGTTGCAGTTATATTTTCTTGTTTGCGTAGAATTGATTTATTACTTTATTATATACATATATTATCGCAGGTTAATTTATAATTGCCCCGCCTTAGCCTCGTCACGACTTCGTCGGGGTTAGGCTCGGCACTTACTCAGTACATGGGGTCGATTGTACTGATACTACACTCTGCACTCTTTTATGCAGATCCAGGTACCGGCCAACAGTAGAGATTTTTAGTAGCCGCGATTCATTATCCGGAGACACGAGGTATATACGCCAGCGTTCGCAGATCCCGAGAGTCTTCTCTTAGTTCGTAGAGACTATTTTATAATTTTCCTAAAACAGTTATATTATTTCTTTCAGCCCATTAATTGTAGTATTCTTTAGTAGTTCGTGAATTATGACACCAGACCCTGGGGTAGTTTTGGAGTTATTTATATAGTTAGTTTGTGGCTCGGTTTATCTATTTTATTTATTATTTTATATTTGGAGTTGTTCTTTGGAAACCATTAGATTAAGTTTACTTTAAATTTATTTTATTATGTTTAAATGGATAATCCAAGAAAATAGTTAATCGAACTCTAACATTGGCTTGCCTAGAAAGGGTGGTGTTAGGCGCCATCACGACCCCTAAGGTTGGGAATTTGGGTCGTGACAAAAGCTTTACAAATAAGGTCGTACTTGAAAAGGGAATCTCCGAGGATAAATTGGTCTAGCTACTTCCCAATATTATGGCCGTCTACAGACCACCAACTGGTCTTGTTTCATGCCTACTCCGTGTGAGGACAGTGAGGAGTGGGTTCATGAGTTTTATGCAAACCTTAAGTGTACAAAATTTGACGACGCACAACTCACCATAAGAAGCAAAACAGTAAGGTTTGGAATTGAATAGATCAATGCTATTTTAGGGCTTCCTGACCATCCACTTGAGCTGGTAACTTTATCCCACAACCAAGAGAGCAAAGTGGGCCAATAATAGAAAGGGTTTGAAGTCCATCGACTTCACAGATAAGGCCAAGATGTGGCTTTACATCATCTGCTACAAAGCCTCACCTTATGGCAATGTTTCAGATGTTTCATATGAGAGGGCTCTTATGATCACATGCAAACTTGACGACATTTATGTGAATGTAGTCCATTATATCAGTTAGGAGCTGAAAGAGTACTTGCGAGATGAAAGTCCATGCTTGATATTCCTTTCATTGATTATAGAGTTGTGCCGGCGGACAAATATTGATATGCGTAGCACCGATCGTTGGTTACCGACCGATAAACCCTTTAATTTATAGAAAGTAAGGGGCGAGAGTAGATCAGTAAAGAGTAAGAAGAGGAAAATCACCACAGTTGGTAGACCAGAGTCCTCATCACAGGCAGAACTGCCCGAGGGACTATTTGGGATGCTAAACTCTCATCTTGTCTCCATTCGTGACTTAGTGTCACAGCTCCCTAGTGGACCCTCACACACCCAGCCTATGACCGAGTATTTACCAGGGAAGAAATGAAGACCTACCTGGACGCCCACAAAAGCAGGCAGAGTCTCATGAGAAGTTGGTCGCTTGTGTTAGCAGGCTCGAGGCAGCCTCTAGCAATATGGCCAAGGCACATGTAGATCTTCAGGCAGACTTCCAAAAGGAGAAAGAATAAATATGAAAAGGTCAAGTTCATGATAAAGATGTGGAGAGGCATCAAGGCTATCTTCAAATGGGGGAAGCCGAACAGGAAGATGCTGGTCGAGGACAAAGACGATATTGAAGAGTATTACTTCTTGTCGAATGTTGCTGATGCTGATACTGATGATACCGATGATGATGAGGCTGAGAGCTCGACACAACACTGATTAGCCTTTTCCTGCAGTCTGCTAGTCTGAAGCAGACCTCAGGGAGACCCTCAAACTACTCTATTTTATCCTGATATTGTGCAGTGAGGACACAACAACGTTTTTAGTTGGGGGTGACTTTAGGAAGTATACTTTATTTTTACATTGATGCTTAACTTGTGCCCTTTCCGGGCTTATGCTTTTGTGTGAATATTGTGTTCCCTTGCTGGACTTGTTTTACTATGCTTTATCATGTGCCTTTGCCGAGCGTGGTTTGTGATTGGTGATATAATTACGGATTAGTCGCTTTTGTTATTCTATTTTATTTTTATTTATTTATTTTCTTTAGTAGTTTTTAGTTTATGCTATTTTTATTCCTTTAGTATTAGTTGCCTTTGTTATTTTATTTTCTTTAGTAGTTTTTAGTTATTTTATTTTTATTCCTTTGGTGTTTATTTTAATTTTTTTAGTAATTTTTAGTCTATTTTATTTTATCTCTTTAGTAGTAATATACTTTTCAATAAATTTTCTTGGATTTTCTTTATGCTACAATTTTTTCCCGAGGAATATTTTTGTGTTGAACCGGGTAACTTTTCCCTATGATGGATGTCGTGACGCCTTTCTTAAGGGAATTAGTCTTTTTTGTATGTGGAGACTTTTGGATTGTTTGGTACTAATAAAATTAGTCTCTTGTATGTGAAGTATGAATTAAGAATACCCCTCCGAATTTTGGTCGTAAATTGAAAAAGTAAGTTGTATGAGGAAGAATAATTTTTGTGATAACTTTTTGGCTCATTTTGTGACTCTTTGCCCACTAGTTGGCATGATATGACTCTTACTAAGAAGCGAAGTTGATCCGTCTTGATTAGTTCATGTGCCATGTGTGTTAGTTTTTGTTAACAATAATTCTTGTGTTTACTTTTATCATCTAAAACTTGCCTGGTTGGTCTTTCAATGCTAATGTTAATTATGTTTGGCTGGAGGGATGATCTTAGGAATTCTTTGTGATATTTGAAAAAGCCTCTTTAGCCTTTGGAGCCTACAATTGTATAAATTTTATCACTAGTTAAACCTATTTGAGCCTTTAACCTTTTATTTTGGCTACTACATTACAAACCTTTACCTTTTTTGTGAAATATTTCCCTCTTTTGAACTCGTCCCTCCTTGAATATTAAATAAGAGGCAAAAAGCCTAAGTTGGGGGTGCTGGTATTAGTTGGAAAATGGTGAAGATGTACATTATGTGTTGAAGCAAATACCTCAAAGTTGTGCTAGATGAAGATACTCAAGCTAGAGAAGTTGGTAATCAGATGTCATTCAGGGCTATATGGTTTAAAAAGAAGCAAAGTGCAAAAAGAAAGACAAATGTGAGTAGTGTTCAAGGAGGATGTAGTAACATGTATCCCAAATTCTTATCCTAGCCTTCCCTAAGCCTACCTTACAAGCTTAAAATGTCCTTATGGAATCTCCAACCGAATTTTCTTGAATAGGTGGCGAACTAAAATAAGGGCAAGCTTATGGCATGATATTTTGTAACACTTGAAATTCTCTATTGAAAGTGTGTCTTGGTGCATTTGTCCCTTGTGTTGTTATTGTAAGTATGATAATTTTGGGACTTTCTGTCTTATGGGGCACATGGATTATGATGGATTGATGACATTGATATATTCCGAATTGAGTAAATTGAGATTATGTAGTAGACTAGTGCTTTTGAGTCACTTCTTGAGGCTAGGATATTGTCACTTGATTATTTTAAAACTCCATTGCATTCTTGAGATTTTTTTTAAATGAGGGAGTTATTTGGTTGAAGTTCACATGCTTGAGCCTAATTGTTAATACAAACCAAATCCTTAAGTATGGTGCTTAGTTAGAGAATGATTTGTTAATGATATTGATGCTACTTGTGCTTTAAATGGTGGAACCTCATAGAATTTTTTGTTTGATTTGCTTGAGAACAAGCAAAAGCTTTAAGTTGGGGATGTTGATGGGTGGTGATTTTACCATTTATTTTAGTCTCTTTTATTTAGTTTTTATATCCGTTAATTATAATATGAGGTTGTTTATGATGTGTATTGCTAGATTTTCTGGTAAATGAAGTCTTGAAGAGAATTGAAATCAAATCAAGTGGAATTAAGCAAAAGAGAGTTGAAATAGTGCAAAATCCTTCAATGATTTCGCATCTGCGAAACACTGTTCGCTTCTGCGAGCTCGCATCTGCTAGGAGAGGGCCACTTCTGCGTAACTATCAATCTTCCACTAGGACCGCATATGTGGTTGAAAATCTACATCTGCGGAGCCTCTTCTGCAGCGACATGTCCGCTCCTGCGTATGCGCTTCATGAACCGCTTCTGCGAAAAACAACTATCTACTCATAATCGCGTTTGCGTGCAAAATTTTGCGTCTGTGGAGCCGCACTTGCGATGATCCTTCTGCAGGTGCGGTCAACAGGCTTTAGACCTGGGCAGGATTGGCAACTCATATTGTCACGACCCAAAACCTAACATGTTCTGATGGCGCCTATCGATGGTACTAGGCAAACCGACTTTCCCAAAATACTCTAGTAATTTAATAGAAAAGGCAGTTTAAAACTTTTTTATATCAGAATTTTTCATAAAACCAAAGTTGAACTCAAAATAGAATCAAAATGCGGAAACTAGCCCCAAACATCAGGGTGTCACCAAGTCATGAGCATCTAGATAACAAAATTAATACAACCAATGTTTAAGTATCAATACAGGACAAAAAGAAATATAGAAGGAGAGACAAGGTCCTGCGGACGCCGGCAGCTACCTCGTAGTCTCTGATACTTGATCGCGCCCAAACTCAACGACCTCCGTGATTAAACACACCTGGATCTGCACATGAAGTGCAGGGTGTAGCATGAGTACAACCAACTCAGAAAGTAATAGAAATAAATAAGGAACTGAGAAGCAGCGACTGAGCTATATAGTACAGTTCATTTTGGAAATTTTCAAAATCTAAGAATAGACATGAGTAAATGCCAGTAACATGAGTCAAATCAGTTGCATATTTACCAAGTTCAAGTAAAACCAAATATAACAAGTTTCACAGTGGCATGAATTAGCTAAATGCAACAACAAAGAAGACAGATGCAACCTCTCAGGGTACTGTCACTCAAGCTCTCAATAGCTCAACACTCGACTCTCAGCCCTCAATACACACGCTCATTAGGTACTTGCACTCATTGGGGGTGTACAGACTCCGGAGGGGCTCCTACAGCCCAAGCGCTATAATCTACATGGACAACTCACGTGCTATAATATCATATCAAGGTCCGCACGGACAACTCACGTGCTACCATATCATATAAGAATCCGCACGGACAACTCACGTGCCGCACAGACAAATCACGTGCTAAGGTACAATATCTCACAAACAAGCCCTCAACCTCACTCAATCATGAAACTCTCTAGTCTCACAACGCTCAATAATGAAAGGGAATCAACCCAAATCAGAATGACATAGTGTATCAGCAGGGAAATCACAGAGACTAAGGTAAACATATACAAGAATTTGCTATGACAGAGTATAACAAACATAAGCAGGTACATAGCCTAAGAATGATTTCCTACATGAAAGGCAGTCAAATTGCTAGCAGACAAGGAATACATATAAGCACAAAAGTCTATTCGACTTTACAGTCTCCCGGGATGGACCAAGTCACAATCCCTCACGGTAAACGCTCACACTCCCATCACCTAGCATGTGCGTCACCTCCAAACAATCACATCATACCAAACTCCGGGTTTCATACCCTCAAGACCAGATTTAAAACTATTACTTACCTCAACTGCGTAGAAATCCTACTCTGAAATTCCCTTGCCTCTCGAATCGGTCTCCAAATGTCCCGAATATAGCCACAAGAAGTACGAGGTAATCAATATAGGCTAAAGGAATAAATTCCACAAAGAAAACATGAAATTCAACCCAAAAATACGAAATCGGCCCGAACTCGACCCTCGGGCCCACATCTCGAAATCCGACAAAAATCACAAAACTCGAAAGCTCATTCACTCACGAGCCTAACCATACCAAAATTACTCAAATCCGATATCAAAATCCTATTCAAAATCTCAAAATTCTAACTCAAGAGTTCTTCCTCTTTTTCTCCAATTTCTCACCCCAAATCACAATTTAGATGATAAAATCAAAGATGTAACCATGGAATATAACCAAAACCAAGTAGAAATCACTTACCCCAATCAACTCCATGAAAATATCTTCAAAAATCACCCAATTATGTGTTCTCTAGCTCAAAATGTGAAAATTGGTTCAAACCCTCATTTCTGAAATTAATACTGTCTGCCCATATTTCCTTCATCGCGAATGCGACCTCCCTCTCGGGTTCGCGTAGACCAACTTAGACTGCCTCCCAATTATCTCATAGCGAACGCGGTCAATGCTTCGCGAACGTGAAGCTTTACAAGCTCAACTCATCTCGAACGCGGCCCATACCTCCCGAATGCGTAGACCAAAGACCTGGGGTCCCCAGCTGCCTCACTCCCCTTTGCGAACGCGATACCACTCACACGTTCACGATGAACACGAAGGCCACACCTTCACATTCGCGTTCGCGTCCTCTTATTCATGAACGTGAAGTACAAAATCTTTCCAGCTCGAAATAACCCTTTGCGAACGCGATGCTCCTCTCGCGAACGCGTAAGTGGAAACCAGAAAATACACACCAGCAGATATCAGCCATCAACCAAAGTCCAAAAATGATCCGTTAACCACCCGAAACTCACCTGAGGCATGCGGGACCTCAACCCAACATACCATCAAGTCCCAAAACACTATATGAACTTAGTGGAAACCTCAAACCACCTCAAATAACATCAAAAACACGAAATAGACACGGGTTCAAGCCCAATGAACTTAGAATTTTTTGAATTCTACAAATGACGCTGAAACCTATCAAATCACACACGATTAACCTCAAATTTTACACACAAGTAAATAATGATACCACGAACCTACTCTAACTTCCGAAAATCCATTCCGACCCTGATATCAAACTTTTCACTACCGGCCAAAATCGCCAAAAATCCAACTTTCGTTAATTTAAGCCTAATTTCACTACGGACCTCCAAATCACATTCCGGACGTGCTCCTAAGCCCAAAATAACCTAACAGAGCTAACAAAACCATCAAAATTCAAATCTGATGTCTTTAACATATAAGTCGACATCCCGTCGACTTTTCCAACTTAAGCTTCTAATTAAGAGACTAAATGTCTCAATTCCTTTCGAAACCACTCCGTACCCGAACCAACCAACACGGTAAAAGATAAAACAATTTTAGAACACAAAATAAGCAGAAAAATAAGGAGAACGAGGCTATAACTCTCGAAACGATCGACCGGATCGTTACACATATTTTCTCTCCCTCAAGCTATTTAATACACGACCTAGCTCATTTGTAAAATATCTTCGACTTCTTTTTCAGTCTCTTGACTAGAGATGTAATTACCCGACCAACCATTTTGAGCTCTAGCACATCATTCAGTGATTTAAGGTCTTGGGTAGCTTCATTTCATGTATTATGACTTGTACGCGTAGTCGGACCTGAATTTCGGGAAGTCCGGAGTTGATTTAGATAGAAATTCTATCTTCAGAAGCTTTAAGTTGGAAGAGTTGACTAAGGGTTGAATTTTGAGTAAACAATCTAGAAATTGGGATTTGAAGGTTCCAATAGGATCGTATGATATTTTCAGACTTGGGTGTATATTTGGGTTCAGTATCAGGTCGCCCAGAAGCCTTTCGGTGATTATTATGGAAAATCGATATTTTGAAAGTTTTAAGAATATCATAGGTTTGGTTTGAAGTGGGTTTTGATGTTATCGATGTCCATTTGGGATTTCGAGCCTTGGAATAGGTTTTTATTGTGATTTATTGCTTGTGTGTAATGTATGGCATTGTTCTGGAATGTTTAAGTATGAATCAGACGCGTTCGTCGAAGTTTGAATGTTAGAAATTTGAAAGAAGGTTTCGATCATCGATTTGTAGTTTTCATGTTGTTTGGTGATTTGAGGCCTCGAGCAGGTTTGTGTTATGTTTTGGGATGATTGGATAGGGTCTCGGGGGCCTCACGTGTGATTCAGAGTGGTTTCAGACCAGTTTTCCTTGTTTTGCAACTGTTGGTGCTGGGGTTTAGTTTTGTTCTTCGCGAACGCGAAGGGTCTCACACATTCGTGAAAAAGGATTTTGGGGTGCTAGGTATTTGCTCATCGCGAACGCAACACAGGGGTCGCAAACACATAAGAGAATCCGGGGCAACCTACGTGAACGCGTCATGGAGGTCGCACACGCGAGAAAGGAAGGGGAGCTAGGGGCCTGGAGGTATTAAGCCTTCGGAACACGGGTGAGTGACTGCGAACGTGTTCGCGATCGCGAAGATGAAGGGCCTGGGCAGATTCTATCTATTTCGGGATTTTTTCTCATTTTTCTTATTCCTCATTGTTTGGGCGCTTTTTGGGGCGATTTGGAGGATCCATTTTCATTATCAATCTTGAGAGATTTCTACACATTGTGAATTAAATACATGGTTTATATATGGATTTAAACCTGAAAGTTAGTAAAAATTTGTAAGATTAGGTAGAAAATTTAGAATTTGGTGTTTCTAGATTTGGACCACGAAACTGGACATGGATTTTGAAATAAATCTTATATTTGAGTTCGTGGCGTCATGGGTAAAGTTCATCTTTGAAAATGTTTGGAATGGGGGCACATGGGCCTGAGGATTACTTTGTTGACTTTTCGAGCGAAGTTGGGAATTGTTATGAATTGATTAATTATGAGTATTAGAGTGTATTTTTATTAGTTTGCACATTGTTTGACTAGTTCCTGATAGATGGGATTTGGTTTGTGGTGTTAGGAGGCATGAGAGGTGGTTATGGAACTTCGGAGCGAGGTAAGTCTCCTATCTAACCTTGTGAGGGGGAAACTACCCCCTAGGTGATGTAATTGTTATGTGCTACTAGTTGTGGGTGCTACGTACGCACGAGGTGACGAGAGTCCGTATGTAGCTAAAACATGTTTATGTCCGGGCAGACTTAGTATTTTATCATGTAATATTTGAATTATTTGAACTCATTCTGTTGGCTTAATTCATTGAGTTTATAATTGAAATTGATTTAGAAATACATGTACATATTGGGTCGAGCCCTATCACCTTGAGTAGTTGGCAAGTTAATTGAGAAACAGTAAAGGTTATATGCACTTTATGCTCATCTACTCTATTGTAAGCACATGTCTCGTAATTCGATAAGGTCCTTCCTTTCTTGTGGAAAGGCCGAACTCCTCAGCGGTATAATAGATGCATCTATGGTTCGTGTCGGTAGACCCTCGCAATGTACACATTGTTCTGGATCGGGCCGTACGACCACGTCATAATCGTGCATTATATCGCTAAGTCAGAATATTTACGAGATTATCCTTCCACGGATGCCTGCATTTTGTATGGTATTCCTTATTCATTTGCTATTGGAACTTGTTATTTTCTGAGCTGTTGAGATAGGATATGAGATTAAAGTTTATATACAAGAAATTTTGAAAGATTATGTTGGTTACTGTTTGTCCCACTATTACTGTTGTGCTTCATATCTGTTTAGGATTTAGCATACTGTTTTATTAGACCTCTAGTAAGTGTCGATGTAGACCCCTTGTCACTACTTCTCCAGGGTTAGACTAGATACTTACTAGTTACGCATTGATTTACATACTCATACTACACTTCTGCACTAAATATGCAGGATATGACATGTTCATTTGGTGGTCATCTGGGCGTGTAGACGCATCTGTTGAGGAGACTTATGGTGAGTTGCATTCCATGATATGTATCGCAGTCCACAGAGTCTTCGTCATTCTATTTACTTTATCCTGTCTTATTTACATTTCAGACAGATGTTGTGTTATTGTTTTGGAATATTCTAGTTGATGCTCACGGATTCTGTCATGCCTCAACCTTGGGGAGCGCGACCAACGCTTAACCAATTGAACCCGGTCGAGCAAGCCTATTAGACTCTTCCTACCCATCTCATTCATGATTTAAAAAGGGGGCACGTTACCATTAGTTAAACAAGGGAATGAACAGATGTACATCTACATATACATATAAATGTTGCTAGTTCATTTTCATTATATCCATTATGCCATAGTTAAACTTCCAAAAGTGCATACAATTTACAATTTGGTGGGAAAGGAGTTTCAAAATACAATATGATCCTGTGACCCATCCAATACCCATACATAACCCACATAACGTCTACAGATCCTCTAAAGATACAATATATAGATATGACCATACCGGGGCCAAGGCCCCGGCTATACCTCAAAACGTGGTAAATTATGTCAAAAGAAGAACTACATGACCCCTGGAAGAAATGGGGGCTCACCAAGACTGCTGCAAGGAGGATGCACCATTATCTGCGGTCGGGACTGTCTTCTAAGGAACCACCTACGTCCATTCAAATATGTAGCCCCCCGGCAAAAAGGACGTTAGTAATGTCGAGTAATACTAGTATGTATAACCAAAACACTATCTCCTTAGAAAGATCAATAATGAAAGAGGAAGCAATCAAGAAATCAATGAGAAGCATAGTCAATACCACAACATTAAATAAGGAATCACATAAGATTTCAAGTGAGACTGCTATAATTTAATTTGGGCCATTACTAGCATTAACATCTCATTATTCACAATGCCACCGTACTCGTACACGGAGTCCGATCACGACCCGATCGGCTAGGTCATCTCCCTTGGAGACATTTTTCCACAATATCAATTCCTGTTTTCAAAATTCCGGTTTAGTTCACAGCACAATACCACCATGTGTGCGGCATGGTGTCCGATTACGGCCCGATCGGCTAGGCCGTCTTACTCAAGACATTTTTCCCTTTATCATAAATCATCTTAGTCCTTATTTCGCATACATATATTTCAAGTCTTTAAATGCTAGTGGCCACAATTGTTAATTCATGCCTGGCACTTGGCCGCATTTCATAATTCAAGTGCTTTCCACATGTTTCACATTATTAACATTTCATCAACAAGCCTTTCAATTCAAGATATCAAGTACACATGCGAGAAAACTTGAATCGTGAACATATAGAGGTTGTCACATACTTTGGAAATTTAACACATATTTTATAACTTCAATACATCACCAAGTAACAACATATCTTAACGGGTAGCATTTGAATACTTATTACACATAAAGTTTTTACAACACAAGCACATTTGAAATTTCATCTCCTACATCAATCAAGATTAAAGCTTACACCAATTGTAGGGGCACCATGGGAGTTCGATTTCTAAGAAGAGGGAGTTTTAGCCATATTACCTCAATTGATCTTTCCTTAATCCTGCAATGTTTCAAAATGTTTGCAACTTCAATCTATTTTAGCAATGCGGCACAATTGAACCCATAATTAGGGAAAATGATCGTAATCCTAGCTCACTTGAGCATTTTATCAAACATTATGTGTTCATTAAGGTTTTATGGTCTTTTTATGGAAGATTACCCCAGCCCATACCCCATTCTTCTCTATCCTTGATTTACAATTCCCCCACATCTCCTAAGGACACATGCATGCAATAGAATCACCCTTATCCCTATGAATATCTCATTCATATCTTATTATAGCTATGTTTGAAATTAAGAGCCGGGGTGATGAAGTCTTACCTCTTAGGATGAAGAATTGGGTTCCTTACTTGAATATACTCAAATCTTTAAGTGATAATTGAAGAAATTTTGATGAAGATTAGGCTCTCCCTCTAGAACTCCCCCTCCCTCTCTCTAGAAAATATCAGAAGTGAGCTCAAACTGGTATAAAATGGGTGTTTTATCGGAATAGGGTCGGGTTTAAAATAAGAAAAATGGGTGCCCGACACAGGTATGTGGTCGCATATGCGACCACATAATGGATATGCGATCCGCAAAGTGACCACAGAAATAGCCCTAAGGGGCTTGAATTTTCTGATCATGTATGCGACCAGTATGCGGTCCGCATACTTGTTCTGCGGTCGCATAATGCACAGCAGAAATCCCTTCACAGAAACCCAAGAGAAATTATGCGGCCATTGTGCGGTCCGTATAGTGATTATGTGGTCGCATAGTCGACCGCAATGCTGACCTCAAATTGGCCAAATTTTCTGCTTCACTCTGCGGCCATTATGCAGTCCGCAGAGTGATTATGCGACCGCATAATGGGCCGCAAAAATGCGCACATTTTTAAAACATTTTCCTTAAATCCAGAAGCGTATTGTTCAATCCAAAAAGTCTGAACCGCAGTAACGAAGTCCCTGGTTTCTAGGAAAATTTTTACGGGGCTTTACAGATTCGCATATTATTATCACCTTTTATTTTTATGCATTACTAATTATGTATGTGCCCGTGATTTTAAAGGTGTAAATTTTTTTACTTAATAAAAATTTGTGATTTTAAAGTAATAAAATGAACAATTAACGTGATAGTTCATTGTTGGCTTGGCTAACGGTCACGTTGGGCGCTATCACAGCCTATAGTGGATTTTGGGTCGTGACAGCTTAGTATCAAAGCTCTAGGTTCACTTGGGTCTCATGAGTCATGAGCAAGTCTAGTAGAGTCTTGCGGATCAGTACAGACATATATACTTATCTTCGAGCGGCTATAGGACTGTTAGGAGCAATTCCCTTCTTCATTCCTCATCGTTTCAATTTGATTCTGTTAAAGCTTCTGCCTTCATTTCCTTCCTACTCAATCGTATGCAACGTGGAGAGCTTGTTATCAATAGGGAATCAAAGAGTTTTAATGGTACTGCAGTTGTGGTGCAGGATATTTCTCCCTGCGTATTCGAGCAAGTTATTATCGTCGTCTTGTGGAAGAGGGTTATGTTGTTTCAGCCATGTATCAGTATTGCCTATGGTTTGAGGTTGTACACGAATTGTTATGATGTTCGTGTGTTGTTATCGTGATGTGTTGTTGTTAGTGGTAGGTTTCTCATTTATTGGTCACGATAGAGAATGACTCGAAAGGAGGATTTCTCGGTTCATGGTTTATAGGTTCGACATCTATTCCAGTGGAGGAAAGGCAATCGGAATATGGATGTTCAGGTTTTGGTTGATGGAGTAATTAGACTTGATATTTTCGAGCGTGGTGGAATTCTTATTTGTGATATAGTGTCATCATCCTTGGTTGAACGCATTAAGGTTCGTCGGTGTTATGGTCTTTTTTGATTTGCCTTCGGGGCAAGGTGTTGTGAAATGGTGCCTAAGAAGCGGTTGTCAGAGTTGGCGGTGTGTAGAGGTTTCAGAATCGAGTTGGTGTTTCTAATGCTGATGGCTCGAGAAAGATGATCTTCGAGGAGGCTTAGAGTTGGTAGCCATTTACTAGTTCGGGTGCTACAAGTATGGAGTTTGATTTGAGGAAGTATTTGGGCAGCCAAGGGTGAGGAAGGACATGGTGGGATGTGTATCACGGTGGTTAAATTGCTAGCATGTCAATTATGATTAAAGGTCGAGAAATTTCTTAAAGGATATGGTTTAACTGAAGTGGGAGTGGCAGAGTAGCATATGGATTCTGTGGTAGGATAGCCACATGCCTTGAGAAAAGTTTAGAGCGATTTGGGAATCATGGTGGACGATGACTAGGTCTACGGATTTTATTTGGAATGGTGGTTACTGTGCTGAGGAATGTTGGATATGATGGAAAGAGGTTTGCTTGGAGTGTTTATGTTACATCCCGTAATGTAATATTAGAATTAGTCGTAGTAATCCATATGAGGTAGAAGGGATTAAGACCATTCATGAGATAATAGAGGATTTGTGACTATAAGACTCCGTAAGTTTAACAACATTGACATCGTTATATACATTTGATATGGTATTTTGACTGGAACATTTAGTAAAATAGTTTGAAAAAAATAATATATTATATAGTTATTAATATTACTACTTTTAATTATACACAAAATATGAAAAAGTTTATGAGATTATCTTTATTATAAAGATAGAAATTATTTTTTTCACAAGAAAATAAGGTTATCTTTTTACCATATTAAGAATTAAGCATACGTAATTTTTTACTCTTTATATGAGATTAGGAAAATTATAAGTTGAGAAAATATATGTATTTTTACATGGATGTTTTAATAAAATAATAATGTATGTATTTATTTTATATGGTAGCACATGACCATGATAGTAGGATACATAAAGTGTGTTAAAATAGGTAGTATTTTAAGTAATTTGAGATAATTTTTAATTACGTGAGTAATTGATTAATTATCGGGTAACAAATCATTACCTAGTTAATTAATAAATTAGGGAATAAGACTAAACACCCCACCCCTACGTGGCAGCCCTCCCATGCCAAGAGTGTGACTCATAACTTAGAATGAAAAGTGGCCTTTGGAGAAATGTTTTGCCTCTCTTTAATAAGGAGCTTGATTATTCCAATAGTAAGAGTAAAGAGTTGGGAGCTTCTAAAACATTAATGAATTTAATTCATTTGCTGCTTGTTCCTAAAGTTTACATGAACACTTGCATGGCACAATTATCGCAATATTTCAATCTTTAGATGGCATTTACATTTTCTTCAACAGAAATGCAAGCTAAGCTTGATACAAATAGTTCAAAAGTTATTTACAAAAATATTAGAGTATTCCCTATGCTTAAGCTAACAAGGGGAAATTCTTATTCTTGAGGAGAAATGCCTGGTAGGAGAAAAGATTTGCAATACTAGTTCTGGAACAAGCAACTACATTCATTGTCAAGACAACATGTTGGGTGTATCCCAAACGTTATCACATATTCTCATTAAGAGCTTTTGTAAATCAAGAAAGTTTATGAAAGCTTTAGAGTTGCTTGAGGATATTCAAAGCAAGGGTCTTATACCTGATACAATCACTTTTGGCACTTTGATAAATGGGTTTTGTGAGAATGAATCCAGACAAAGCATTCCATTTAGATATGTTTAAGGATTGTGAGCATAGGTCATTGGTCAAGTTATTTCATCACAAAGATCCATCCTCTCCCCCTCTTACAAAAACATCATACGGATATTTCTTATTTCAGGTATGTTTAGGCCATCCTTTCTTTCTTTTTGGCATGATCCAAATTATACTGAAGAAACGAGCAAACACACAGTTTGCATAAATTACTCTATTCATAGGAATACTAGGGGTGTCTATATTCTTGATTCCCCATGTGAATTATTATTATCTTCTGTTCATGGATCCCAGAAAAATACGTATTTGATAATGTTCATCCGAAAGGCATATTAATTTTTATGGCATTCTGAGAAAATCTTATTAACGTATTTCTTATGCATTTATACATGCACATTGACCCATGACTTAGACGGCTTTATATACGCATATATGTATGTATATGGGATATGAGAAAGGTTATGGCGTTATATATGCACCACCACCTGATCAGCTGGTATACGTTGATGATTTACCCACAGTGGCCGAGATGATATGATGGGATGCCCTCAGAGGCTTAATGATATTATATACGTACAGACCTATGAATTACATGACATTTGTACGCATATGCATGACATTATAAATATTTCATACAGAGCTATCCAGACTTACAAGTTGATTATATGTGTCTTTAATTAGTGTTGACTTATTATTTCGTTTCAGTTCTGCCTTACATACTCAGTACATTATTCGTGCGGATGTCCTTTTGTTGGGGACGCTGCATTCTTGCCTGCAGGTATAGATAATCAGTTTGACAAGCCCTCATAGTAGACGAGATTGGCATTCAACAAAGGATCAGTAAGACTCCACTCATTCGGAGTGCAGCCAAGTCTATGAGTCATCGTGTTAGAGTTTTACTACAGACTTATGGGTAGGCCGGTACCCTATCCCATTTGATGTCAGTAAATCTTAGAGGCTTTGTAGACAGAGGTTCATTTTGTACAGTATGTCAGAGGCCTTAACGGCCCATATTTATTCATGTTTTATGAACGATAGTTTATTGATACAGTGTTGCCCACTTACAAGTTGTACATTATGAGTTCTGGCCATGTTGGTCCATGATAATCACAAATAAATGAGTTACAGAGTGGTTCTCTTGGGACAATGCGGCACCGGGTGCCAGCCACGCCTCCCCAGGTTCGGGGCGTGACAGTTTAGCGGTGTAAGAGATTGATTATCTTTATGGGATACGACGTGACTTTGAGTTTGGAATTTATTGTCGGGCTTTCAGTTGTTGTCAATGGGGAATGAACAAACTTGTACAACTGGTGGACGGGCATGGGATCATGAGGGTTTACTGATTTCGTGGTAGTTGTACCCAATGCAGCGTCATTAGAAGATGTCGGTATGAATTCCACAGGTGGGTTATCTCCTGTGAGAAGGTTAGCGGTTGCATGATTTTGGTGAAGTTTCTACGAAGAGTTCTACTTACTACCCGGTAGAAAGTTGAATATGCGATTGTGGATGATAATTTAGAATGTTCATAAAAAGCTTAAAAAGAGGCTACGAGAAATTTGGCGGGTTGATGGTGCGAGATCATAATAATTGAGAATGAGCAATCTTTGTAGGTTCTACATTTATGTGATGGTAGCTTAAAGCTAAGTGGGAGAGCCCGCTATCTACGGTTAGATTGTGTGGTTGTCTGCTTGGTTTCTGGTTATCAGTGCATTAGTGGATTGTTTATGACTAAGAAGAGAAAATATCTGGGGTAATTCGAGCTAAGAACTTGATGAATGTGTGCTATATTTCGCCTTATCGATTCATGTGCAGGTTTTGGGAAGACTCAGAGTTTATGCTTCTTGTGGAAGTGATGTACAAGGAAAATAATTCATCTGGTTGCTTCTTTGAGAGGGTGTTCATGTGCTAACAACGCGTTGGAGTTTGGTTATTTTCAGGACCAGGTCATAGTGGGCAACTCTCAACAACGATTCTAGTGGGTTTAAGAATTAAAGTGCAATGTCTAAGGATTTCGGGTCCGTTGTGAGGTTAAGGATTGAGTTTTTGCAGTGGGTTATGAAAAGGACTTGGCGTGTTTCTATAATATCATTGGGTCTATGGTGCAGTATTGCAGAAATGAGAGAAATAACCTCAGATTCGCGGAAGGTCTTGCAGAATGGGTGTACCAGTGGGAGGTGCTACTGTGTGCTTGAGGAGAGCATGAGATGATTCATAGGTATTGAGACGATGTGGTTTCGTGATTTGGGTCACTCGGGATGAGTGCTGATTGAGTTTCATTATGTTTTTGAATGAAGCTATTATTATTTCTAAAGCAAGTCAAAGAGTAAACTGGAAGAAGTTGGGTCGGTTACTAATGGTTTGAATCAACATGATTGTGTCAATGATCAGTTCCTTTGCCGTGTTAAGTTATATAGGTGGTTGGTGGTTTTACGTGCGGGCTTGACAGCCACCATAATTGGATTGATTCGGGAGGTATTTGATTCTAATGGACGTGTTTTGTGTAAATGGATCCCAGAATAGTTATGGCGGTTTAGACCACGACTTGAGGTTTGTATTTTCTGCGATTATGGGGATTCAGTTGCGTGTTGTAATGGTTATTCTGAAATGAGTTAAGTGAAAGGTTTTTAGCCAATGGAGTGTTTATTCTACTAATTGTTCAGGGGTTATGATGAAATTCTTGTACTCTCGCGTCGCGGCATGATAAGTGCAGTGAGCGGTATGAAAATTGGAAGTTGAGGATCAACGTTGCAGTTCGGTGTTGATAAGAATGTCACGAGCTCGGAGGAGCGGAGGGAGGATTTTAGATGTTTAGAGTATGCTGGCACTATTTTCGGGCAGCCTGAGTATGTTCTGTTTTGTGGTAGGAGTGTTGGGTATTGAAATGCAGATGCTTGGCCAGTATTATAGAAATAACATGGTCGATGACCATTAATGAATAGATTTTACTACCCGGTGTGGAAGGTTGTGGGAGTATATCCCAAGGGAAGATCATATAATTGGGACGTGTTAGTCATTTAATTGTTAGAGATTTAAAACAGGTATGAAGATTTTGGTACTATCACCAATGAGAGAGGTTATTACTGAGAGGCGCTCTATTTCTTTGGTTGTGGACTGTGGGAGTTTGTTCCTTTAACGACTGCTCTTATGTGTCATGAATAGGGTCATTGTGGATCCTTGAAAGGTTATTGGCCCCGTATGGGATGATCGAAATCGGCTTGAGGTTCGTTATTAGAACTAAGGTGAATTGTATGCTCTACATCAGGTCAGATGTGTTCATTCAGCATAACACTGCTTATGGAGGAGTCTTCGGATGTTGGATGTTATTCCTGTCATCAATTATTCTCTATAATACTCTATTGTGCCATGTGGGATGTTATATGACTTGATTATTTGCACATGTGTTGTGATCCCGTGTAGCTTGTGGTGTTATATGAGCAAGATGGATCTCGAGATGCAGATCATTTATTACATCTTGGTCGTGCTTTAGTTTTTGGTAGCGCATGGCACTAGTCGTCTCCCCAGGGTTGTATTCATGCACTTGGCATGCTTGTGGTCGATATTCGGGCATTTCGTGAGTGTACGCATTATGGCCAGATGGGTGTTTCCTTATTTTGTGTGGATCGGGTGGCACGCCGCCACGGGTATATTGTTTGGATCGGGTGGCACCTCCACGAGTATCTTGTGTGGATCGGATTGCACGCAGCAACAATGTCATATTCGGATCGGGTTGCACGCCGCAACAATGTCATAGTTGGATCGGGTTGCATGCCGCAACAGTGAGGTGTTAAGTATGGTTCCTTCTACTTATTGGGTGTCTTGTTTTCCATCTCTTAGCTAGAGCCATAAAATTGGTTTGGCCGTTTAATTCGTTATGCGAACTGGATGGTTCTTTGCTAGAGTTCGTTCTTCCTTATAGCTCACATTCGAGTTGTAGCTTATTGGTGCTTTGATGGCGTTGTATGAGATTTAGGCGGTGTTTGAGGTGGCCTATTAACCGAGCAGCTTGTACTGGGTGAGATGAGGTTTTGGACCTGAGATCAGTGCGATCGGATTTATGTAGGGTCTATTTGAGAAGAAATATTTTTATTCACTTCAGAGTGAGGTAATGGTTCTTTTCAGGTGGTGAGACCCCGTGATTTATTGATTTGGCAGGCTGTAATGAGTTTCTACGCATCTCTTTCGTTGTGGCAGTATTTTTAGAGTTGGTGTAACGACCCGACCGATCGTTTTGAGCGTTTTCACTTTGCTCCGTAGTTTGAGGGCAAGAGTAGCTCCGTATGATGTATTATGACTTGTGTGAATCGTCGGTTCTGGTTTTCAGGTTAATCGGAATAGATTTGGAAGAATGAATTTCATGATCTAAGCTTTAAGTTGGAAGAGTTGGCAAGTTTGACTTTTAGTGTTTGACCTCGGATGAGAGTTTTGATGGTTCCATTAGGTCCGGTTGGTGATTTTGGACTCGGGAGTATGCACGGATTTGCATTTGTATATTTCTAGAAGGATTCAACACTAGTTGGCGAAAAATGGAAATTTGAAGGTTCGAAAAGTTCACGAGTTTGACTGAGGGTTGACTTTGAGGATATCACATTCGGATTGAGGTTCTGGGAATTGGAATAGATTCTTTATGTTAGTTGGGACTTTTTGCAAAATTTGGGTTTATTCCGGGTTGATTTAATATGTTTGCCGCGAATTTTGGAAGTTGAAAGTTCAATGTTCATTTGAGTTTGAATTGAGGTGAGATTCGTCATTTCGATATTTTTATGCGTGATTTGAGTCCTCGAGAAGGTGCGCGTTATGTTATAGGACTTGTTGGTATATTCAGACAGGGTCCTGATTGAGTTCCGGACGAGGTTCAGATTAGTTCGTTTCATGTTGCATTGCTGAAGAGGAACTGGATCTGGTGTGATCGCACCTGCGGCTGTTCGCGCATGTGCGATGGCCCCATAAGCGATAAAGGGGTCGCAGAAGCCAGGTGAGACCTGGGTGAGGAAGATCGCAGAAGCGGAATTAAGGGTGCATTTGTGCGTCCGTAGAAGCGTAAGTTTAGCCGCAAAAGTGGTATGTGGTGCAGAAGCATGAGTTGGTTGGAGCACCTACGTGTGCGCAGAAGCGGGAAAACCCCACCGATGCAGAAGGGCTGGTCTTCATCGGTCTTCGTAGAAGTGAGATTTTGTTTTGCAAAAATGGAGGTCGCATATGCGACAATTTGACCGCATATGCGGAAATGCTGGGCAAAAGCTATAAATCGAGGTTTTTGGTTCTTTTATGATATTTTGAGATTTGGGTCTCGGAGTGAAGTGATTTTGGAGGAAAATTTCATCACAAGGATTGGGGTAAGTGTTTTATACGCGGTTTTGATTATATTTCATGATTTATCTTCGTTTTTGTTAATTGGATTATGAATTTTAAAGAGAAATTGGGGGTTTTAGCCTAAAGTTCCATAGAGTGATTTTTTTAGTTTTGAACATCGATTTGGAGTCGAATTTGAGTGAAACTAGTACGGTTGGACTCGTAATTAAATGGGTTGTCGGATTTCATAAGTTTCGTTGAGTTCCGAGGTATGGGCCCGAGTTGTACTTTTGGTTTGATTTTGGGCTTTTGACTAAAGATTCGACCTTTATCGATTGAGTTTATTTGGCATTATTTGATGTATTTGAGTTGATTTTGGCTAGCTTTGAGCCATTTAAAGGTCGGTAAGCGCGGGATGGATTTTTTGGAGCATCACTTGGCTTGCTCGGTATTGGATTTGGCTTGTTCGAGGTAAGTAACACTTCTAAACTTGGAGCTGAGGGTATGAACCCTGATTATACGTATTATGTGATTTGTTTGGAGGTGACGCACATGCTAGGTGACAGGCGTGTGGACGTGCACCGTAGAAATAGAGACGCAGTCGATTATGTAGAGCTGTGTAGTCAATTAAATTGTATTTTTCCATGTATTTTTCATGTGTTAGAGAAACTGAGATGTGACTCATGTTAGAAATCATGCTTAGGCAAATGCTGGTATTATTTGGACCCAATGAGGTCATTTCTGCTGTCGAGTTATATGTTAAATTGTAATTTCGTACTCAGTCATATATATATTCATTGCATATCGTATCTCAGTATCCGTTGTTATTTATTGATACATTATATCATCATTTTGGGCTAGATTCATGACATTGTGAGCCCGAGAGACTGGAGAGATTGATGACTGAGTGAGGCCGATGGCCTGATTGTGAGGTTATTGATACTATGGCACGTGAGTTGTCTGTGCCGATCCAGATATTGCTACTATGACACGTGAGTTGTTCGTGCAGCACATAAGTTGTCCGTGTGGATTAATTCCATGATTGGATCATAATAGCACTTGTGCTGAAGGAGCCCCTCCGGAATCTACACACGCACAGTGAGCACATGTACTTATTAAGTGCGAGCACCGAGCACGAGTTCCGAGTGATTGGGAGGACTGAGTGACTGGTAGGACTTAGTGGATTGATACTCAGAGAGTATGCATATAGTTATTCACTATGTTGCACTGCATTCAACATGCACACTTGACATACATGCACGGAGATGCATTTTTCCTCATGTTGTACGGTATCACATCATTCATGGCTTCTCATACACATTGACATGTAGGCATAGAGATGTACTATTCCTCATGCCATTTGATAATTAAACATTTACCTGATGAAACATTTTGGAAAGAAAATCACGACTTTACAAACTTATATTTTGGTGCTTTCGATAAAAGATTTGGGTTTCCATTGTTTTGCTTGAAAAACATGCTTATTTTCCGGAACTGTGAACGAGCTGCACATTATATCTCTGAGTTATTTCCTGTACCACTTTTATTATATTGTTATGAGTTATTGTTGGCTATTGGTATGGGACTTTGACCTTTTGTCTAGCTCGTCACTACTTTCAACTTAAGGTTAAATTTATTACTTATTGAGTACATGAGTTGGTTGTACTCATACTACACTTCTGCACCTTGCGTGAAAATGTTGGATGTTGATGTTGCTGTGCACGGAGGGAGATGGATCTGAAGATGTACCTGCGTTCAGGTCATAGCTGCCTCTCAATCTTGCTAGCTTTAGAATTTTAATCTGTTCATTTATATTCTAGACAGATGATGTACTTTATTTCATACCAACTTTGTAAATTCTAAATCTTAGAAGCTCATAATTTGTGGCTACCAGTCTTTGGAAAATTCTTGTATAAAAGCAGTTGTATTATAATTTCTTTTCTTAATAAATCTCATTAAATTGGATAGTTGTCAATTGGTTTACTTGACGGGTTGGGTCATGTGCCATCACGACTAGTTGTATTTTGGGTCGTGACAGTTGGAACATGGCTTATATGTGTTATGAGGTGTATTGCGGGCATCTGATTCATGAAATTGCAGCTATTGTGGTGGGAGGATGTTATTATGGGACACGGTTTATGTGGTGCATGGTATGATTTCAGCATAGGTGCATGATCATGTTTTGGTACAATATGTAATGATTGATATGGTTTTTATATGTTAGAATCGGGTTTCGTGGAGAATTTCGGATGTTGGAATTTGGTTCTAAGGCTTGTTAGATAAGCTTATAGGTAGGTTATTCAGTCTGGCTCGAGCTAGTGTGCTCACATGGGCTGTGGTGGCACGAGCAGGTGTACGATGTGCTAAACAGTGATTTTGGACAACTCTAGAACGGTTCTTGGCATGTTCGAGGACAAATGTATGTTTAAGTTAGGGAGAATGTAACGACTCGACCGATCGTTTTGAGCTCTAGCATGTTGTTCGGCGGTTTGAGGCTTTGGGTAGCTTCACTTCATGTATTATGACTTTTACGCGTAGCCGAAATTGAATTTTGGGAAGTTCGGAGTTGATTCAGATGTAAATTCTCATTTCGAAAGCTTTAAGTTGGAAGAATTGACTAAGGGTTGACTTTTAAGTAAAAGATCTGAGAATCAGGATTTGAAGGTTCCATTAGGTTCATATGGTGATTTCGGACTTAAGCGTATGTTCGGGTTGAGTATCGGGTCGCCCAAAACTCTTTCCGCACTTATTGTGGAAAATCAGCATTTTAAAAGTTTGAAGGATTTCATAGGTTTGGTTTGAAGTGGGTTTTGGTGTTATCGATGTCCATTTGGGATTCCGAGCCTTGGAATAGGTTCGTATTGTGATTTATGACTTGTGCGTAAAGTTTGGCGTCGTTTCGGAATGTTTAAGTATGAATCGGTCGCGTTCATTGAAGTTTGAATGTTTGAAAGTTGAAAGAAGGTTTCAATCGTAAATTTGTAGTTTTGATGTTGCTTGGTGTGATTTGAGGCCTCGAGCAGGTTTGTGTTATGTTTTGGGATTGGTTGGTGTGATTGGAGAGGGTCCTAGGAGCCTCGGGTGTGATTCAGAGTGGTTCAGACCTTTTTTCCTTGTTTTGCAACTGCTGGTGCTGGTGTCTGGTTTTGTTCTTCGCGAACGCGAAGGTATCACGTGTTCGCAAAGAAGGATTTTGGGCTGCTGGCATTTTTCTTATCATGAACGCGACACGGGGGTCACGAACACGGACGAGAATTTGGGGCAACCTACGCGAACGCGACATGGAGGTCGCGAACGCGAAGAAGGAAGGGGATCTGAGGGCCTGAAGATGTTAAGACTTCAAGAATGCGGCTGAGTGACCGCAACGCGAAGCATCAGGATCTGGAGGAATCGCGAACGCGACGTAGGTGACGCAAACGTGAAGAAGAAATTTGGGTCAGTGGATTTTTGGCCTTCACGATCGCGAAGAGGAAGGGCCTGGGTAGACTTCAATTTATTTCAGGAATTTTGCTCATTTCCCTCATTCCTCTCTTGCTTGGGCGATTTTTGGGGCGATTTGGAGGAGCCATTTGTTCCGGAAGCCGAATATATAGAGAGTGATTAAATCACAACTACTATATCTAAAGGTAGCTAATAAATATTAAGTGAGACAATAATAAAAAGAACACCAGAAACGAGGTTCGACAAAATTTGATTTTTGCCTAGTCCTCGGACACAATCAACTTAAACTTTATTTCACTCCAAAAAATACAAGTGAAATACTACAAGAGAGAAAGAATATTCAAATGCCTTAGGAGATAAGAAGGCAAGTGAGAGATATTTTCAAATGAACAAAACCCTTGCTATTTATAGAAGGGAAATGGACTTAATAATGTCATGCATGACATCATATTAAGTGTGATCATGCAATGTAAATGCATGAAAAGTGATCTACCAATTTCTTCCTAAAAGGAGGCTTCAAATGTTCGCACTAGTTCACATTAATCTTGTCAAATTCAACAAATCTCCACCTTGGCAAGATTCCACTTTTTCAATTTTCTCTTACTGATAAATTTTGATTGTGTCTTCAACTTCAATCTTCAAATTTCAACAATTTGATCAAGTCCAACAATGTTGAAACTTGATCGCAGTCACTACTTTTGTTAGCATATCGACAAGGTTATCTGTAGTCCGAATTTTCTGCACCATGACTCCACCTTCTTCTATAATATCTCATACAAAGTGATATCGAACATTAATGTGCATCGTCCTTGCATGATAATCTTGGTTCTTTGCTAATTGAATAACACTCTGACTATCACAAAATAGTGTGATGCTTTCTTCACCAATACCAATCTCTCTGAGCAACCCTTGAAGACAAAATGCCTCCTTTACAACCTCCATAATCTCCATGTACTCTGCCTCAGTAGTATACAAAGAAACCGTTGACTGCAAAGTAGACTTCTAACTAACTGGTGCATTTGCAAAAGTAAAAACATAACCAGTAGTTGATCTACGCTTGTCCAAATCACCCGCATAATCCTAGTCACAATATCCAACCAGATACTGACTATCTTCCTGCTAAAAAATCAATCCAACATCTATAGTATTACGAATATACCGTAAAATCCATTTCACAGCTTGCCAATGCTCCTTTCCTGGATCATGCATATACCTGCTTACAACTCCTATAGCATGTGAAATATCAGGTCTTGTGCAAATCATTGCATACATCAAGCTACCAACGGCATTCGCATATGGCACTCTTGAAATATACTCTCGTTCAGTTTCATTCTTCTGCGACATAGCAACACTAAGCTTAAAGTGAGGAGCAAGAGGAGTGCTAACTGACTTTGTGTTGTTATTCATGCCAAATCGATCGATTACTCTCTTCAAGTATTCTTTCTGAGATGGATAGAGTTTCTTTGAATGTCTATCTCTTTTTATCTCCAAGCCAAGAATTTTCGTCGCCTCACCTAAATCCTTCATCTCAAATTCCTTTCTTAGTTGAATCTTTAACTTCTCAATTTCCTCTTGACTTTTGGAAGCTATCAACATATCATCAACGTATAGGAGAAGATATATGAAGGATCCGTCTTCAAGTTTGCGCAAATACACACAATAATCGTATTTGCTTCTTCTGTACTTCTTCCATAACATAAACTTGTCAAATCGTTTGTACTATTGTCTAGAAGATTATTTTAATCCGTACAACGATTTTTCAAGTTTTCACACCATATTTTCCTTTCTAGCACCTTTGAATCCTTCTGGTTGAGTCATATAGATTTCCACTTCCAAGTCTCCATGTAAAAATGCAGTTTTTATATTTAACTGAACTAGTTTCAAATTCAACTGTGCTACCAAAGCCAACAAAACTCTAATGGAGGAGTGTTTCACGACTGAAGAAAACACCTCATTGTAATCAATTCCCTCCTTTTGAACAAACCTTTTTGTAACGACCCGGCCGGTCGTTCCGTGAGATTAGCCTCATTTCCCCTATTTCTGCTTTATCATATGTTTCTTAGCCTATTTATGTTGTGTTGGGTCGTTTGGTTCGGGTTCGGAGTGGTCGTGGTGAGAACTGAGACATTTAGTCTCTTAAATTGGCTTAATAGTTGGAAAAGTCAACTGAGAGTTGACTTATTGGTAAACGACCTCGGAATATAGATTTTATGATTCGGATAGCTTCGTTAGGTGATTTGAAACCTAGGAGTGTGTTCAGAATGTGGTTTTGATATCCGGTGTAGAGTTAGGCTTGAATTGGTTAAAGTTGGTTTTTGGCGATTTTTGGTCGGTAGTGGAAAATAGGCTATCGGGGTTAGAATAGAATTCCGAAAGTTGGAACAGGTTCGTAATGTCATATTGGATATGTGTGCAAATTTTCAGTTCAATCGGATGTGTTTTGGATGGTTTCAGCATCTTTGGTAAAATTTAAAAATTTCAAAGTTCATAGGCTTGAATTTGATGTGATTTTGGTGTTTTTGCATTGTTTTTGGTGTTTCGAAGGCTCGACTAAGTTTGAATGAGGTTATGGGATATGTTAGCATTATTGGTTGAGGTCCCGAGGCCCTGGGGTGAGTTTCAGGTGGTTATTGGAGTGTGTTTGGCTTTAAGGAGACTACTGTTGCTGCTGCAATTTTCTGTTGCTAGTTTCCTTCTACGCGATCGCAAGGGTGGGGCTGCGATCACGTAGGTCTGTTGAGGGCAGCTGGGAAATTTGTTCTATGCGATCGCCATTTTGGGTCAGCGATCGCGAGGGTCTGTCCAGTTGGCTATCGCGATCGCGTGGCTGAGGTCGCGATCGCGATCGCGAAGAAGGATTTGGAGCAGTCGTGAGGGGAAGGAATTTCTCTATGCGGTCGCGTAGTAAGGGTCGCGATCGCGTTGCTTTGGGAGCTCGTTATCCGCAATCGCGTGTGTGTTCCTGCGATCACATAAGGTAGGTTGGGGGCCAGTCCATTTTTGTGCTTCGTGATCGCAAGGCAATTTCCGCGATTGCGATGAAGGAAATAGCTGGGCAGAGAGTTTAAGTTTCAAGAACGGGGGTTTTTGGCCTTAACTCAAAAACACTAGAGAGCTCGGGAGAAGGAGGATTTGGAGGAGATTTTCCGTGGAGTTCTTGAGGTAAGTGTTCTTCAATCACATTTTGGTTAATTTCATGATTTAGCCTTGATTTTTACCATGTAATTTGAGGAATTTAAGTAGAAATTGAGGGAAAATGGGAGGAAGAATTGGGAATTTCTTTTGATGATTTGAGAGGGCAATTGAGGTCGGATTTTTGTAAATTTGGTATGGCTAGACTTGTGGGGGAATGGGGATTCTAGTTTTATAATTTTTATCGAATTCCGAGACGTGGGCTCGGGGCTCGAGTTTGGCCAATTTCGGGAATTGTGCCTAAAATTGATAGTTTTCAGTTGGGCCTTGTTCCTTTAGCGTATATTGATGATGTTAATCTGGTTTTGGTTCGACTCGGAGAAATCGGAGACGATTCGAGAGGCAAGAGCATCGCGGATTAGTATTTGGCCGGGCTGAGGTAAGTAATGTCTATAAATCTTGTCCTGAGGGTATGAAACCCCGAAATTCGTATTTTTTCACTAGTTTTGGAGTGGCGCACATGTCGGATGACGAGTGTGTAGCGCGTACTGATTTGGATATGAACTTGGTCCTTTCCGCGTCAGCTATTGAGTTGCGTATTTTACTCTAAATCATATGTTAAATTGTGCTCTAAAACAATTGCTATATTTGGGCTGTAAGCCATGTTTGGGGCCTTGCGCCGACTTGTTTAGACCCCTTGGGGACTTTTTACTACTATTTCCTCACTGTGTTGATTTATGATTTACACTCAGTCATATTATGCTTAACTATATTCGAAACTCAACCTTATTTGCTTTATTTGAGTTATAAAATGAAGTTTTGGGTCGAGTACCCCGTTTTACTGATAGCCCAAGGGGCTTACTGAGAGTTTCTGACTGAGTGAGGCTGAGGGCCTGATTGTGAGGATTTGAGATGCCACGAGGTGGCTTGATTTTAACGCTTGGGCTGAAGGAGCCCCTCCGGAGTCTGTACACACCCTAGTGAGCGCAGGTACCTACTGAGTGCGAGTGCCGAGTGATTGGGAGGCATGAGTGACAGTGAGGTTGCCCGAGAGGCTGATACAGAGTGATTGTGAGGTATACAGAGTGACAGTGAGGTTGCCCGAGAGGCTCATGACATGTTGGTTGCGGATATTGGGGATGGTTGTAGACTATTTAGCTGTTTGTTTTGCTTAAACAATTCAGTAATTTATATACGTTTGTGAAATGTTGAAAAATGAGTTTGAAATTTTGAAAAGAAACTGTAAATATGTGATTGTTGGCTAGCTTAGTTCCACGATAGGCGCCATCACGACCGGTTTAGGATTTGGGGCCGTGACAAGTTGGTATTAGAGCCTAGGTTACATAGGACTCAACGGTCATGAGCAGGTTTAGTAGAGTCTCGCGGATCGGTACGGAGACGTCTGTACTTATCTTCGAGAGGCTGCAGAACCCTTAGGAACGATCTCATTTTTCTTGAATTCTGTCGTGCCATTTTGTTGATTCTGCAAATCTAAACTTCAGTTGTTTCATTCTCTCACATATGGTAAGGACTCGCGCTACCGATCAGGGTGACCAGCCACCAGCTAGACCAGCGAGAGGTCGAGGCCGCGGTCGAGGCCGTGGTAGAGGTAGGGGACCAGCCCGTGCAGCAGTCAGGGTAGTACCAGAGGCTCCACCTACCATTCAGAACTAGGTCCCCGCCGAAGATGCTCCAGCGAGACAGGCTCAGGCACCGGCGGTGCCTATTGTTATTCCAGGTCTTCTAAAGACCTTGGCCCAGATCTTGACTGTATGTACCACCCTTGATCAGGCAGTTGTTGCGTCTTCTACTGCTGCTACTTCTCAGGCTGGGGGAGGTAGTCAGACTCTAGTTGCCCGGTCACTTGAGCAGGTTACTCAGGGCCTTCAGACACCGGGGGCAGTTCCAACCCAGCCGGTTGCTCCAGTTCAGGACTTCATGGTTCCAACTATGACAGATGATGAATAACGTAGGCTGGAGAGATTCAATAGGCTTCAGACTCCAACATTCAGTGGTGCTGAGGGCGAGGATGCCCAGGGTTTTCTGGATAAGTGTCAGAGGATGCTTCGTACTGCTGGGATTCCGGAGACCAGTGGGATCTCGTTTGCTACTTTTTAGTTTTCTGGGGCTGCTTTTACTTGGTGGGAGTCCTTTGAGAGGCGTAGGCCTGTTGGTTCAGCACCCCTCACCTGGAAGCAGTTCTCCACTATCTTCTTGGAGAAGTATGTACCCCAGTCTCACAGGGAGGAGCAACGCAGGCAGTTTGAGCAGCTGCGTTAGGGGGAGCTATCAGTGATGCAGTATGAGATGCGGTTTTCAGAGTTGGCTCGTCACACCACCGAGTTGGTTCCTACTGATAGGGAGAGGATTAGGAGGTTCGTGGATGGCCTCACTTATCTGCTCCGCTTTTTTATGACTCGAGAGAGGGTATCAGGTGCTACCTTCAAGAAGGTTGTTGATATTGCTCGAGATATTGAGTCGGGTCGCCACCAGGAGTGGGAGGAGAGGGAGACCAATAGGCCTTATGGATCGGGTGGTTCAAGTGGCTCTCCTTCCAGGGGTCAATTTCAGCATGGTAGAGGCCGTTCATTCAGGCCTCCTCAGTCAGTCCGCCCAGCCTATAGTGGTGCATCTTCGGGGCATGGTCCCCGCAGTTCTTAGCCAGGTCGTTCTTCATTCAATGCCCTCCTAGCCTAGAGTGCAACTCGAGCACCATCAGTTCATATTTCCTCTATGCATGATTCTTCTAGTGGCCATTCTGGTGCCAGAGGTTTCTATTAGTACCCGTCTCCAGCTCCAGGGAGTTGTTTTTAGTGCGGAGAGTTTTGGGCACATGTGGAGGCAGTGTCCCTATTGTTCTGGTGGTTCCTCTCAGCAGAGGGGTCAGCCCTCGACTTGGGCTCCAGTTACTTCACCACTCGCCCAGACAGCTAGGGGTGGGGGTCAGACCGCCAGGGGTTGCCCTAGAGGGGGAGGTCGTGCAGGTGGGGGCCAGGCTCGTATCTATGCACTTCCAGCTAGGCCAGATGCTATAGCCTCCGATGCAGTGATCACAAGTATTGTCTCTATCTGTTGCCGAGATGTTTTGGCTTTATTTGACCCTAGTTCTACATATTCCTATGTTTCATCATATTTTGCCCATTTTTCGGATATGCCTCGTGAATCTCTAGTTACGTCGGTTTGTGTGTCGACTCTGGTGAGCAATACTATTGATGTGGACCGTGTGCATCGGTCATGTAAGATATCTATTAGGGGTCTGGAGACCCGAGTGGACTTATTATTACTTAGCATGGTCGATTTTGACGTGATATTGGGCATGGATTGGCTATCTCCGTGTCATGATATTCTTGATTGTAACGATAAGACCGTGACCATAGCTATGCCAGGATGTCAGAGGGTTGGGTGGAGAGGTTCTTCTGAGTATGTGCCTAGCAGGGTGATTTCCTACCTGAAGGCCCAGTGTATGGTTGAGAAGGGATGTTTATCGTATCTGGCTTTTGTGAGGGATGTCAGTGGTGAGACTCCCGCTATTGATTCGGTTCCTATGGTCCATGAATTTCCGGACATGTTTCCTGCAGACCTGCCAGGCATGCCACCTAACAGGGACATTGATTTCGGTATTGACCTGGTGCCAGGCACTCAGCCTATTTCTATTCCACCTTATCATATGGCACCATTGGATCTTAAGGAATTAAAGGAGAAACTTTAGGAACTCCTAGATAAGGGGTTCATTCGGCCTAGTGTGTCACCTTGGGGTGCTCCAGTGTTGTTTTTGAAGAAGAAGCATTATTCTATGCGCATGTGTATTGATTATCGGCAACTGAATAGGGTTACGGTGAAGAATCGGTATCCCTTGCCTCGCATAGATGACTTGTTTGACCAGTTGCAGGGTGCCAGGGTATTTACCAAGACTGACTTGCGTTCTGGCTATCATCAGTTGAAGATTCGGGGGCTAGACATCCCGAAGACTGCCTTCCGGACTAGATATGGTCATTATGAGTTTCTGGTTATGTCATTCGGGCTGACCAATGCCCCATCAACCTTTATGCACTTGATGCACAGTGTATTCCGGCCTTATCTAGATTCTTTCTTCATCATGTTTATTGATGATATCTTGGTGTACTCCCGATCTCGGGAGGATCACGAGCAGCATTTGAGAGTTGTGCTTAAGACCTTGAGGGAGAAGAAGTTGTATGCAAAATATTTGAAGTGTGAGTTCTCGCTTGATTCAGTAGCGTTCTTGGGGCATGTGGTGTCCAGTGAGGGTATTCAGGTTGATCCGAAGAAGATAGAGGCAGTGCAGAGCTGGCCTAGACCGTCATCAGCTACCGAGATTTGCAGTTTCCTTGATTTGGCAGGGTACTATCGCCGTTTTGTAGAGGGATTTTAATCTATTGCAGCACCTATGACCAGACTGACCTAGAAGGGTGCTCAGTTCAGGTGGACTGAGGAGTGTGAGGAGAGCTTTCAGAAGCTCAAGTCAGCTTTGACCACAACTCCAGTGTTGGTTTTGCCTACGGGTTCAGGTTCTTATACAGTTTACTGTGATGCCTCGAGAGTTGGCCTTGGAGCGGTTTTGATGCAGGACGGTAGGGTGATTGCCTACGCGTCCAGACAGTTGAAGGTTCACGAGAAGAATTATCTAGTGCACGATCTTGAGCTAGCAGCTATTGTCCATGCCTTGAAGATTTGGCGTCATTATTTGTATGGAGTGCATTGTGAGATTTTCATTGATCACCGTAAATTGCAGCATCTGCTTAAGCAGAAGAACCTGAATTTACGTCAGAGGAGATGGTTGGATCTTCTCAAGGATTATGACCTCACCGTTCTATATCATCAGGGGAAGGCCAATGTAGTGGCCGATGCCCTGAGTCGCAGAGCAGAGAGTTTGGGGAGTCTAGCCTACCTTCCAACAGTAGAGCGACCTTTAGCACTTGATGTTCAGGATTTAGCGGGTCAGTTGGTGATATTGGATCTATCAGAGCCCCCGCGAGTATTGGCTTGTGTAGCCTCCAAGTCTTCTCTTTATGATCAGATTAAAGCACACCAGTATGATGATCCACACTTGCTCGTTCTTCAGGACAAGGTCCATCGCGGTGATACCAGGGATGTGGTTAATGGTGATGATGGGGTCATGAGGATGCAGGGCCGGATTTGCGTGCCCAATGTGGATGGACCTCGAGACTTGATTCTAGCTGAGGCCCATAGTTCGCGGTATTCCATCCATCCGGGTGTTGCGAAGATGTACCAGGATCTGATACATCATTATTGGTGGAGGCGGATGAAGAGGGATATTTTTGAGTTCGTGGCTCGTTGTCTCAACTGTCAGCAGGTCAAGTATGAGCACCAGAGACCGAATGGAATGCTTCAGAGATTAGATATTCCGGAGTGGAAGTGGGAGCGGATCATCATGGACTTCATAGTTGGACTTCCACGGACTTCGAGGAGGTTTGATTCCATAAGGGTTATTGTGGATCGGGTGACCAAGTTCGCGCACTTCATCCCTGTTTGTACTACTTATTCTTCGGAGCGGTTAGCTGAGATTTACATTAGGGAGATTGTCCGATTGCATGGGGTTCCAGTTTCTATCATTTCTGACAGAGGTACTTAGTTCACATCTCATTTTTGGAGGGTCGTGCAGAGAGAGTTAGGTACTCAGGTTGAATTGAGCACAACGTTTCATCCTTAGAATGATAGGCATTCGGAGCGTACTATTCAAATTTTGAAGGATATGTTGCGTGCCTGTGTCATTGATTTTGAGGGTTCATGGGACCAGTTTCTGCCACTCGCGGAGTTTGCATATAATAATAGTTATCATTCGAGTATCCAGATGGCTCCGTATGAGGCTTTATATGGTAGGGGGTGCAGATCTCCGGTTGTTGGTTTGAGCCGGGCGAGGCTAGGCTATTGGGCACAGACTTGGTTCAGGATGCGTTGGGTAAGGTGAAGTTGATTCAGGACCGGCTTCGCACGATGCAGTCTAGGCAAAAAAGTTATACGGACCGGAAGGTCCGAGATGTGTCTTTCATGGTTGGGGAGGAGGTGTTGTTGAAGGTGTCACCCATGAAGGGTGTTATGAGGTTCGGGAAGAGGGGAAAGCTGAGTCCCTGGTTCATTGGGCCATTTGAGGTGCTTCAGAGGATTGGGGAGGTGGCTTATAAACTTGCCTCCCAACTTATCGAGTATTCATCCGGTGTTCCATGTTTTGATGCTCCGGAAGTATGTTGGTGACCCGTCTCATGTTTTGGACTTCAGCACGGTTCAGCAGGGTGATATGTCATATGAGGTAGAATCAGTGGCTATTTTGGGTCGTCAGGTCAGAAAGCTGAGGTCTAAGGATATAACTTCAGTGAAGGTTCAGTGGAGAGGACAACCGGTGGACGATGCCACCTGGGAGACCGAGCGGGAGATGCGGAGCAGATATCCTCACTTATTTGAGACTCCAGGTATGTTTCTAGATCCGTTTGAGGACAAACATTTGTTTAAGATGGGGAAGATGTAACGACCCAGCCGGCCGTTCCGTGAGATTAGCCCCATTTCCCCTGTTTCCGCTTTATCATATGTTTCTTAGCATATTTATGTTGTGTTGGGTCGGTTAGTTCGGGTTCGGAGTGGTCATGGTGAGAACTGAGATATTTAGTCTCTTAAATTGGCTTAATAGTTGAAAAAGTTAACTGGGAGTTGACTTATTGGTAAGCGACCTCGGAATGTAAATTTTATGGTTTGGGTAGCTTTGTTAGGTGATTTGGGACTTAGTAGTGTGTTCGTAATGTGATTTTGATATCCGGTGTAGAGTTAGGCTTGAATTGGCGAAAGTTGATTTTTGGCGATTTCCGGTCGGTAGTGGAAAACAGGCTACCGGGGTCAGAATGGAATTCTAGAAGTTGGAACAGGTTCGTAATGTCATTTTGGATATGTTTGCAAATTTTCAGGTCAATCAGATATGTTTTGGATGGTTTCGGCATCTTTGGTGAAATTTAGAAATTTCAAAGTTCATAAGCTTGAATTTGATGTGATTTTGGTGTTTTTGCATTGTTTTTGGTGTTTCAAAGGCTCGAGTAAGTTTGAATGAGGTTATGGGATATGTTGGCATTATTGGTTGAGGTTCCGAGGGCCTCGGGTGAGTTTCGGGTGGTTATCGGAGTGTGTTTGGATTTAGGGAGACTGTTGTTGCTGCTGTAATTTTTTGTTGTTGGTTTCCTTCTACGCGATCGCAAGGGTGGGGTCGCGATCGCAAGGGTCTGTTGAAGGCAGCTGGGAAATTTGTTCTATATGATCGCCATTTTGGGTCTGCGATCGCGAGGGTATGTCCAGTTCTCTACCGCGATCGCGTGGCTGAGGCCGCGAAGAAGGATTTGGAGCAGTCGTGAGGGGAAGGAATTTCTCTACACGGTCGCGTAGTAAGGGTCGCGATCACGTTGCTTTGGGAGCACGTTATCCGCGATCGCGTGTGTGTTCCTGCGATCGCATAAGGTAAGTTGGGGGCCAGTCCATTTTTGTGCTTCGCGATCGTGAGGCATTTTCCGCGATTGCGATGAAGGAAATAGCTGGGCAGAGAGTTTAAGTTTCAAGAACGGGGGTTTTTGACCATAACTCAAAAGAACACTAGAGAGCTCGGGAGAAGGAGGATTTGGAGGAGATTTTCAGTGGATTTCTTGAGGTAAGTGTTCTTCAATCACATTTGGGTTAATTTCATGATTTAGCCTTGATTTTTACCATGTAATTCGAGGAATTTAAGTAGAAATTGGGGGAAAATGGGAGGAAGAACTGGGAATTTCTTTTGATGATTTGAGTGGGCAATTAAGGTCGGATTTTTGTAAATTTGGTATGGGTAGAATCGTGGGGAATGAGGATTCTAGTTTTGTGATTTTTATCGAATTTCGAGACGTGGGCCCGGGGTTCGGGTTTGGCCAATTTCGGGAATTGTGCCTAATATTGATAGTTTTCAGTTGGGCCTTGTTCCTTTAGCGTATATTGATGATGTTAATCTGGTTTTGGTTCGATTCGGAGCAATCAGAGACGATTCGAGAGGCAAGAGCATCGCAGATTAGTATTTGGGTCGGGTTGAGGTAAGTAATGTCTATAAATCTTGTCCTGAGGGTATGAAACCCCGAAATTCATATTTTTTCACTAGTTTTGGAGTGGCGCACATGTCGGATGACGAGTGTGTAGCGCACACTGATTTGGATTTGGACTTGGTCCTTTTCGCGGCAACTATTGAGTTGCGTATTTTACTCTAAATCATATGTTAAATTGTGCTCTAAAACAATTGCTATAGACCCCTTGGGGGATTGTTAAATTGTGTAAGCCATGTTTGGAGCCTTGCACCGACTTGTTTAAACCCCTTGGGGGATTTTTACTGTTATTTCATCACTATGTTGATTTATGATTTACACTCAGTCATATTATGCTTAAATGTTTTCGAAACTCAGCCTTATTTACATTATTTGAGTTATAAATGATGTTTCGGGCTGAGTACCTCGTTTTACTGATAGCCCGAGGAGCTTACTGAGAGTTTCTGACTTAGTGAGGCAGAGGGCCTGATTGTAAGGATATGAGATGCCACGAGGTGGCTTGATTTTAGCGCTTGGGCTGAAGGAGTCCCTCCGGAGTCTGTACACACCCCCAGTGAGCGCAGGTACCTACTGAGTGCGAGTGCCGAGTGATTGGGAGGCATGAATGACAGTTAGGTTGCCCGAGGGGTTGATACTGAGTGATTGTGAGGTATGCTGAGTGACTGATTTCTGAGTGATGTTTCGCCCGAGGGGCGATTTATGATTTATGTATTGGCCCGAGGGGCTATTTATGATTTATATCATTTTACACTACACTCTTTGAGTATTTTAAATTCTGAAATTGTTGGAAAACACATTTTTCAAAGGAGTTTACTGAATTGGCTTTTAAAGCATGTTGATTTCCTATATATATATATATATATATATATATATATATACACACACACACACTATTGGAAAGGAAGGTTGTGCTTATTGTGAACTGATGATTTGATCTTATGTGTTTCTTACTGCTTAGACTTGATTTATATTCATTACTACTGAGTTGGCGTACTCACATTACTCCGTGCACCCCTGTGTGCAGATACAAGTGCTGGTACCGAGCGTTAGTCATCTATTTCCGTGCGGAGCCGGAGTCGGGACATAGAGGTAGTTGTTCAGCGTCCACATCATCCTTGTTTCCCTTTCTTATTTTGTACTTAGTTCTTCGTTCGGAGATTATGTATTATGACAGTAGAATTTTTTTGGTATTATTCTTAGATGCTCATGACATGTTGGCTCCGGATCTTGGGGATGGTTGTAGACTGTTTAGCTGTTTGTTTTGCTTAACAGATTAGTAATTTATATACATTTATGAGATGTTGAAAAATGAGTTGGAAATTTTGAAAAGAAATTGTAAATATGTGATTGTTGGCTAGCTTAGTTCCACGATAGGCGCCATCACGACCGGTTTAGGATTTGGGGTCGTGACACTTTTGGCCACCAATCTTTCTTTGTAATGAACATCTTCTTGGTTAGGAAATCCTTCTTTCTTTGCAAATACCCATTTGCACCCAATTGCCTTCTTGCCCTTCGGGAGATTAGACAATTTCCATGTGCGATTATGATGAAGGGACTGCATTTCTTCATTCATGGAAATCCTCCACTTATCTTATTTTGAACTTTGGACTGCGTCTTTATAAGTGGTAGGAACACCATCAGCTACAATTGAGGCTGCACAAGCCACCGTCTCTATGAGATGAACATGTTTCTTTATTGTTCTTGTTGGCTTTCTGTTTGCTATTGATTCAAGTTGTTGTTGAGGTTTCTCCCCCTCTATTGGCTCTACTTCCAGAGGAAAATCTTCTGTTGTTTCCTCGTTTTCTCCTTGTGTTGGGAAAATTAATTTTCCTTCAAACTCCACCTACTTTGAAGCACCATCAGTTTGTTTGACATCTTCTACTGTCACCTTATCTGTTATGGCAGATTCATCAAAGGTAACATCTCTGCTAATATAATTTTCATTGTCTTTGGACACCATAAGCGGTATCCTTTGACTCTAGAAGTAATCGCCATAAATATAGCTTTCTTTGTTCTCGGATCCAATTTTGACTCTTTCACATGATAGTATGCAATTGAGCCAAATACATGCAAAAAATTATAATCTTCAGTAGGTTTTCCATACCATTTTTCAAATGGTGTCTTGCCTCTAATAGCAGCAGATGGTAGACGATTAATGAGGTGGCATGCATATGTTATTGCCTCAGCCCAAAATTCTTTGCCCAAGCCAGCATTGGACAACATACACCAAACCTTCTCCAGCAAAGTCCGGTTCATGCGTTCTGCCACTCCATTCTGTTGTGGTTTATTTCTCACAATGAAATGTCTCAAAATGCCATCATCTTCACAAATCTTATTGTAAAGATCATTTTTGTATTCTCCACCGTTATCTGTGCGGAGACACTTTATCTTTCTGCCTATTTGATTCTCTATCATCACCTTCCATTTGATAAAAATTCCCAGTACCTCATCTTTGGTTTTCATAGTATGCACCCACACTCTCTGGGAAAAGTCATCAATAAAGGTTACAAAATAGCGTTTCCCACCTAATGAAGGTGTTTTGGAAGCACCCCAAACATCAGAGTGAACATAATCCAAAATACCTTTAGTATTATAGATAGTTGTTCCAAATTTAACCCTTGTTTGTTTCCCCTTGACACAATTCTCACAAAACTCCAAATTGCAAGTCTTTTATCCTTTTAACAATCCTTGATCTGATAAAATTTTTAAGGATTTTCCTCCAGCATGTGCCATAACTTGGTTGCTTCTGCCTCTTTGTCATCATTGGATGTCACTATTGCTGTCCCAATAACTGTACTACCGTGATAGTGGTACATGTTATTATTTCGCGAATTCCCTTCATTACCACTACTGCACCGGAGCAGATTCTCATTATCCCATTTTCTACAATGACTTTGAACCCCTTTGACTCTAGGGCTCCTACAGAAATGAGATTTTTCTTCAATTCCGGTACGTATCGAACATCTGTTAATGTTCTGATCAGTCCATCATGGTTCCTTAATAGGATTGAACCAATACCATATGCGGTAAGAGGATTGTTATTTGCAGTTCCACATTCTCCTTCTTGAAAATCAACGAACCAGTCCCTGTTGGGACACATATGATAGCTACAAGTTGAATCCATCAGCCATATGTTAGATGGTTTGAATATCTCAGTTGTAACTAGTGAGAAATCAGAGTCATCACAATCAACTACATTTGAATCCATGACAGCCTTCCCATTATTAGGTTTGGCCTTGTTTTTCAACTTTAGACAGTCTTTCTTCCAATGCCTCTTTTCTCCGCAAAAGGCGCATTCATCTTTGCTGGGTCTGGATCTTGACTTGGATCTTCCTTTCTTCATTATCATATGATGTTGAGAACGGCCTCTCACGACTAGTGCCTCTCCTTCTCCACTCTTTTGTTTTTATGTCTTTCTTTGTTCATAGTTGTACAAGGCAGAACAAACTTCTTTGAGAGACACTTCATCATTCCCATGAAGTAGAGTAGTTTCGAGGTGCTCGTACTCATCAGGAAGTGAACTTAATAACGTTAAGGCCATATCTCCATCACTAAAAGTCACGTCCATATTCTGCAAATCTGTCAGCAACTTATTTAAGATGGTGATATGATCATTCATTGTGGTACCAGGAACATATGTGAAGCATAACGGTCTTTTTTTCATGTAAAGTTATTTTGACTATTTTTCTTCAAGAATTAATCCTCCAATGCATTCCACAATTTACTTGCAGAAGTTTCTTTTGTGTATGCATAAATTTGTTCTCTTGCGAGGTAAGATTGAATGGTACCACAAGCAACGTGGTTGATAATCTTCCAATCTCCTTCTCCGATGTTGTCTGGTTTCTTTTCTTATATGGAAATATCTAGCCCTTGTTGAAAAAGGACATCAAGAACCTCAGCTTTCCACATTCTGAAATGTCCTGACCCGTCAAAAATTTCAACTGCAAATTTTGCATTTGACATAATTCTTGTCATAAACGAAGATGCCAACGACGTATTACTGACACCCGATGTGGACTCTTCAATTTTATTATCTCCCATTTTTGCTACAGATACTATTTATTTATTGACAGTACAGAACACCAAAGTAATTCTTTTTTTATGTGAAAGTTCAGACTATGCTACAACCACAAAGCATACCAAGACAGAACCTTGGCTCTGATACCAATTGTTGCGGAAGCCGAATATATAGAGAGTGATTAAATCACAACTACTATATCTAAAGGTAGCTAATAAATAGTAAGTGACACAATAATAAAAATAACACAAAAAATTAACGAGGTTCGGTAAATTTATTTTTTTCCTAGTCCTCGTACAAAATCAACTCAAACTTTATTTCACTCCAAAAAATACAAGTGAAATACTACAAGAGAGAAAGAAGATTCAAATGCCTTAGGAGATAAGAAGGCAAGTGAGAGAGATTTTCAAATGAAAAAAACCCTTGCTATTTATAGAGGGAATATGGCCTTAATAATGTCATGCATGACATCATATTAAGTGTGATCATGCAATATAAATTCATGAAAAATGCATCTACTAATTTCTTCCTAAAAGGAGGCTTTAAATGTTCACACTAGTTCACATTAATCTTGTCAAATTCAACAAATTTTCATCATCAATCTTGAGGTAAGAGATTTTTACACATTGTGAGTTAAATACATGGTTTATGTATGAATTTAAACATGAAAATTAGTAGAAATTCGTGGGATTTTGGTAGAAAACCTAGAATTCAGTATTTTTGGATTTTGACCACGAAATTGGACATGGAATTTGGAATAAAGCATATATTTGAGTTCGTGGTGTCATGGGTAAATTTCATCTTTGATTCAGAATCTAGGCACATGGGCCTGAGGGTGACTTTTTTGACTTTTCGAGCGAAGTTGGGATTTGTTATGAATTGATTAATTATGAGTATTAGAGTGTATTTTTATTGGTTTGCACATTGTTTGACTAGGTTCGGATCGATGGGCTTTGGTTTGAGGTGTTAGAGAGGCGTGGGAGCCGGTTATGAAACTTCAAAGCGAGGTAAGTCTCCCATCTAACGTTGTGACGGGCAAACTACCCCCTAGGTAATGTAATTGTTATGTGCTACTAGTTGTGGGTGCTACATACGCACGAGGTGACGAGAGTCCGTACATAGCTAAATCACGTTTATGTCCGGGTAGAGTTAGGACTTTATCATGTAATATTTGAATTATTTGAAGTCATTCTGTTGTCTTAATTAATTAAATTTACAATTGAAATTGATTTAGAAATACACACACACACATACACACACACACACACACACACACACACATATATATATATATATATATATATATATATATATATATATATATATATATATCCCTATCACCTTGAGTGGTTGGCAAGTTAATTGAGAAATGGTAAAGGTTATTTTCACTTTATGCTCATGTACTGTATTTTAAGCATGTGTCTCATAATTCGATAAGTTCCTTCCTTTCTTGTGGAGTGGGCAGAACGCCTCGGCAGTATAGTAGATGCATTTATGGTTCGTGTCGATCGACCCTCCGTAGTGTACACATTATTCTGGATCGGGTCGTAGGACCACGGCATAATCGTGCGTTATATCCCTAGCAGTCTGAATATTTACGAGATTATTCTTCCACTGATGTCTGGCAATTTGTAGGGTATTCCTTATTCATTTGCTATTGGCACTTGTTATTTTTCGAGCTGTTGAGATAGGATACGAGATTGAGAAGTTTATATCATTTAAAGAAATTTTGAAAAATGATGTTGGTTATCATTTTGTCCCACTATTACTGTTGTGCTTCATATCTGTTTAGGATTTAGCATACTGTTTTATTGGAGCTCTAGTAAGTGTCGATGTCAACTCGTCATCCTTACTTCTCCAGGATTAGACTAGATACTTACTGGGTACGCGTTGATTTACGTACTCATGCTACAATTTGCACTAAATGTGCAGAATCTGGTAGGTTCATTTGGTGGTCATCCGGGCGCGTAGGCGCAGCTGCTGAGGAGACTTATGGTGAGCTACATTCCAAGCTATGTATCGCAATCCACAGAGTCTCTGTCGTACTATTTTCTTTATCCTGTCTTATTTACATTCCAGACATATGTTGTATAATTGTTGTAATCCTTAGTAAATGATCATGCACTTGTGACACCGGATTTTTGGAGATTCTAGTTGATCTCACGAATTCGCATATTATTATCAACTTTTATTTTTATTCATTACTAATTTTGTATATACCCGTGATTTTAAAGGTGTAAATTTTCTTACTTAATAAAAATTTATGATTTTGAAAGTAAAAAAATAAATAATTAACGTGATAGTTCACTGTTGGATTGCCTAACGGTGATATTGGGCACCATCACGGACTATAGCGGGTTTAGGGTCGTGAAAAGAGAAGACAAGTTTGGAAGCTAGGGTTCTTGCACACACACTTGGGTTGTGAAGATTTGAAGCTTTTGGTTAAGAATTTCTTAACCCATTTGTTCATTTCTTTATTTTTTTTTGGTAAATATCTTCATTTCCTTGCTTTGTTGTGAATATCTAAGTGTGTAGTATATTTTACCAACAATTGAATCATGTTTATGAGAATATTCATATTTAAAGTGTGGATTAAATATCTTGTTGTGCTTATGTATGGAACGATTTTTATTTATATTGAAGTGGGTTATTATTTTTTTAAATATTCTTGTTTTTTTACTGTTTCTAAAGGGAGTAGCTAACCCTAGGAATCTCCCATTAACTTCGAATTAATTTTGGAAAAGATAATTTGGGGTTGGGAAATATTAATTAACAAGAACTTGAGGCGTTAACCCTCACTTTATAGATTCTATCTAGGGATAGGATTGAACTACTTGTAACCATATTCCGGTGTGCTTAATCGCTTAATTATTTTAGAAATAATTCAATTAGAAAGTCTTGTTAGTCTACGGAAGAAGCTAATAAAGAATTATTACCTGAGATTAATTAACATAACCTCGCTCATATTTGTAAAATCATGAAATACATTGGATCGTTACTTGATTGTAATTCCCTATATATCCATGCTTGCAGGAATTGATCATTTTACTTGCTTTCTAGGTTAGTTTATATTTTTGCATTTAGATATAAATATTTCTCAAAACTCTTTCTAAGTGTTTGGCTTATCATAATAAGTCATAATTCTCTTACACACCTAATCGCTTAAATATTATTCTCTGTGGGATTCGACCCCGACTCATAGTTGGGTATATTATATTGCATGCGACCGTGTCCATTTACTTTTTAGTAGTGGATTTGGACATCATCAAAATTGGCGCCATCTCCACAGATGCTCAGCTACCAGACATATTTACCAAGGCCTTAACAGGGATCAAGCATGCCTTCATTTTTGGAAAGTATGCAGTGAGTTCCTTACCTCCAACTTGAGGGGGGAGGGGTATTAAGAGTACTACCTGACAGCTCAGCTATAGCTGTATTTATATGTGTAGTTAATGGTAGTTATTTAGTTGAGTGTGTTAGTAAGGGTGTCTTTACAATTAGCTAGTGGTAGTTAGTGGAGTATTTTCATAGGTGTATATATTGGACACAATACAGAAATACAATTGGATTTCTTTTCCCACTTTACTGTTTCTCCGGAAGCTTCTCTTGCTCTCTCTCTCTCTCTCTCTCTCTCTCTCTCTCTCTCTCTCTCTCTCTCTCTCTCTCTCTCTCTCTCTCGAATCTATTTTTCATGAGATCGAGTTGCTGCATTATTGTCAGCTTCTACTCACACTTAGTCTCTTGGTTTTGACAAGGTTAAATTGGAAATTTTCATAAAGTACTATAGTTTAGAGCCTAATTATCATACGTAATTGTCATCCGCAGCTGCTATTCAATTGTTACCATCTTGTATAACTTGTATTGAGACGTGCAACAGATATAACTTGTGCCAATTGTATTCGTTCGCGCAATGAATACAAACTATACATGGGGTGTATACAAATGATACAACATGTATTGACTGCATTCGTTCGTGCAACGAATACAACCAAGCTGAAATATAGAAAAATAGAATACTCTCGTTGAAAGTCGAACTCAAGACCTCCGCTTAGTAAGCGGGTGCTTTAACCAACTGAGCTAAGAGAGCTTGTTGCTCTTTTGTTTCAGTTCAAATTTCAAAATAATTGATATTTTGTTCCAGCATATCAGGTAGATTTACTATAAATGGTAACTTTCTAAGAATATAGCTACGAATGGTAAATATAGTGTATATGTTTGTTGTGTTGCAGAATATTTTCTATTAAAAAGAAGGGCATTTAAGACATTAAAAGCAACGAGTTATAAGTGGGCAAAGCCCATATTTTGAAACAATTCTGGGATGTGCTACTTAGTGAGGCTTACACTTAGGGGTGTCAAATGGACGGGTTGTCGATTTTGAGCGGGTCAAAATGGGATGAGTCAATAAATAATTCGTCCAGTTACTTGGGCTAAGATGGGCTGGGTCAAGATGGGTTAAAATTTTAGTCATAGCACAACCCACTCAACTCTTTTTTTGGTAATAAGTGTGAAATATTACTATAGCACAAAATCAAAGATTACGAGCACCTCAGTCTTCGACTTCCTTCCAAGAAGGCTATCTCAGATATGAGGTCTCAAAAAAAAAAAAAAAGAGGAACTCGACTAATTATGTATGTTCCTTATCATATCTATCTTTTGTTAGTAAACTGTATTTGTAAAATAATTCTGGAGAAAATAAAATAACATATAAACAGAAATATAAACGAAACAGAAGTTAATTCGAGCCCACTAAATTCACAGTGTTTCCTTAAGTAATTTAACCCCTTCCTATCACCCAAAGTTGTGGATTATTTCCTCCCAGGATAGAACGAATTACACACTGGTGTAGTGGTACTTCAAACCCCAGTATTTCAGCGAACACAAAGTTCGGTAGCAAATCACAGTTACTGTTGCTTTCTTTGAAGTTAAAACAATGCAGAAAAAAGGAGGAGAACTCAAAAATTCGTATGGAAAATCTGAGAGAACGAACTTGTATTTATATCCAATGTTAGTGCAACTCTTTAGAATGGTTGTTTATGTAAAACGGCCATAACATAAATGGCTATTTACGCAAAAGTAAATCGAGAATTGAAGTGGGAGGTTAATTTTCCGTTACAAAATCAGAAAACTGAAAACGGACAACGGAAAAACGTTTAATAATTTGGTGGATTTAATATTTATATTAATATTAATATTCTGTTGGATTTCTGTTAATATTTACTATTAACAAATAAATTTGGTCCAAAAAATTAATCAATTAATCGATCATTTGACAAAATCCAAAGTCGAAACTGAGCCAAGCGAGCGACGATGACGACGCGAGACTTGCCTTCTTCTCAACTCTTTAAGAGCTAGAAGAAGAGCAATTGTATATATACTCATCTAAAATCTTTTCCTCTTCCAATATGGGACAATGTCCTTTTGTCAAGGAGGGAAACTCAAATATTTCATTTTCCCTCCATTTCCCATTCACCCTCTTTTAAGCTACATTAAATCTTAATAACCTAACAATCACCCACGTGAATGGGGAATGACTATATCACGAAAATATGCATGAAAAATTGTGTGATTCACAAACAAAGATTAATTGCATATGGATAAGTAGGTTTTCCTTTGAACTTTCCGTAGTGAGCTTATTTCGGATATACTCGGTCAATCGGTAGATTTGATATCTTTGAACTGTAGAACTTTGGTATATACCTAGACAACCATAAGTCACACAACCAACCCTTAACCGTCTTTGGTTCTCATTGTTGTCTTCGTTTCAGCCATGAACACCACCTGGTTTCATAAGTGCGTAGAGAACTGGCCTTAAAAAATTCTTGAAGCGGCTAACACTTCACACTTACATAGGTGATTCCTAAACGTGTTTCTCATAGATACACTATTTTATATACCTCATATCAAATTTAAAAATCATTAAAAAGCCTTAATGATTTATCCTTGGTACTGAACATTGTCTCATCACAAGAATGGACCAAAATTTTAGTTGATAATGTTGAACCGTCATTAATGACTTTGTTTGATCTCCTTGAACCTAGATCTTGGGATCTCCAGTCTTCTAGGTAGAGTTACCGCGACAATGACTTGTTCTCGGCCATAGTCCCATTCCCCTCAATGATTTCTCAACTACCTCTCTAATTTGACCTTTTGTAAGTGAATCTGACACATTATTGCTTGACTTTACATAGTCAATATTAATAATTCCTCTAGAGAGTAATTGCCTAACGGTTTTATGTCTTCGTCGTATGTGGCAAGATTTACCGTTATACATAACGCTCCCAACCCTTCCAATTGTCGCTTGACTATCTCAATGTATGCATATTGGTGCCAACGGTTTGGGCCAAAATGGAACATCTTCCAAGAAATTTCGGAGCCATTCAGCTTCTTCACGGGCTTTATCTAAGGTTATGAACTCAGCATCCATTGTAAAGCGGGCAATACACGTTTGTTTGGACGACTTCCAAGATACCGCTCCTCCACCAATAGTGAATACATATCCACTTGTGGACTTAAAATCAGTTGAACCGTTGATCCAATTTGCATCACAGTATCCCTCAATCACCGCAGGATATTTATTGTAGTGCAAAGTAAAGTCCTGGGTATGTTCTAAATATCCCAAAACTCGTTTCATTGCCATCCAATGAGATTGACCTGGATTGCTCGTGTATCGGCTCAATTTACTTATAGCACAAGCTATATCTGGTCGTGTACAATTCATGATGTACATTAAGCATCCCAACACACGAGCATAATCCAATTGTGATATGCTTTGGCCTTTGTTCTTTGCTAATGCAAGATTCAAGTCAATTGGAGTCTTTGCAACTTTAAACCCTAAGTTCTTGAATTTTTCAAGTACTGTCTTAATATAATGAGATTATGACAGTGCCAGACCTTGAGGAGTCTTATGGATTTTAATCCCCAGAATTAAATCAGCAACTCCCAAGTCCTTCATATCAAACTTGACAGTTAGCATACTCTTAGTCGCATTTATGTTGACAATGTCATTACTCATTATCAGCATATCATCCACATTTAAGCAAACAATGACTATGTGATTTGGAACATTTTTAATGTACACATATTTATCACATTCATTTATCTTAAAACCATTTGACAACATTGTTTAGTCAAATTTCGCATGCCATTGTTCGGGTGCTTGTTTTAGTCCGTAAAGGGACTTAACAAGTCTACATACCTTCTTTTCTTTACTTGGAACCACAAACCCTTCAGTTTGTTCCATGTAAATTTCTTCTTCCAACTCTCCATTTAAGAAGGTCGTCTTAACGTCCATTTGATGAATTTCAAGACCATAAATTGCAGATAATGCTACTAACATTTGTATGGACGTAATTCTTGTAACTGGAGAGTATGTATCAAAATAGTCAAGACCTTCTCGTTGTCTATACCCTTTGACCACAAGTCTTGCCTTATATTAATCAATAGTGCCATCATCTTTCGTTTTCCTCTTAAAGATCTATTTAGAACCCAACGGTTTATTTTTAGGAGGAAGATCAACCAATTCCCATGTATGGTTTTTCAATATGGATTCTATTTCACTATTGACTGCTTCTTTCCAAAAATGATTCCGAAGAATACATAGCTTCTTTAAATGTTCGAGGCTCATTTTACAATAATAAAGTCACAAAATCTTGTCCAAATGAAGTAGACGTTCTATGACGTTTACTACGTCTTGGATCCTCCTGATTAAATACACTTTCTTTTGTTTCTTCCCGAGGTCGTTTAGATATTTCACCAATCGATTCACATTCCTTTGTATACAGATATATATTTTCAAAGAACTCAGCATTATCTGATTCTATAACCGTATTATTATGAATGTAGGGATTTTCTAATTTATGAACCAGAAATCGATATGCTTTACTATTGGTCGCATATCCTATGAAAACATAATCAACATTTTCGGTCGTAGTTTCCCTTTTGGGTTTAGGAACTTGCACTTTTGGTAAACACCCTCACACTTTAAAATAATTCAAGTTGGGATTCCTTCCTTTCCATTTTTCATATGGAATGGATTGTGTCTTGCTATGGGGTACTCGATTTAGTATCCGGTTAGCCGTAAGAACGGCTTCCCCCCACAAGTTCTGTGGAAAACCAGAACTTATCAGCAATGCGTTCATCGTCTCCTTTAATGAACGATTCTTTCTTTTCGCAATCCCATTGGATTGGGGTGTGTAAGGGGCCTTTGTTTGATGAATAATTCCATACTAAATATGTTTCTTCAAAAGGATTTTCATATTCACCACCCCTATCACTTCTTATCATTTTGATTTTCTTGTTAAGTTGCGTTTCAACTTCATTTTTGTATTGCTTGAATGTGTCTATTGCTTCATCTTTACTATTAAGTAAGTAAACATAGCAATATCGAGTATTGTCGTCAATAAAAGTTATGAAATACTTCTTTCCACCGCTAGATGGTATTGATTTCATGTCACAAATATCTGTGTGAATTAAGTCCAAAGGATTTGAATTCCTTTCAACCGACTTATAAGGATGTTTAACATACTTAGATTCCACACATATTTGACATTTTGACTTGTCACATTCAAACTTAAGCAATACTTCCAAATTAATCATTTTCCGCAAGGTTTTATAATTGACATGACCCAAACGTATATACCATAATTCATTTGACTCAAGTAAGTAAGATGAAGCTAAAATTTTATTATTATTCTCAACAACTATTACATTCAGCTTGAAAAGGCCCCCAGTGAGGTAACCTTTTCTATAAACATTTCGTTCTTACTTATTACAATCTTATCGGATACAAAAACACACTTAAAACCACTCATAATAAGAAGTCCAGCAGAGACTAAGTTCTTCCTAATCTCAGGAACATGAACTTGCCAGAAGTCATTTTCAGAAATATCTTCCCACATCCTTCAATCTTGGTCGTTGCAGCATTTCCCATAGAAAGCCTCTCTTCGGGTCCAACGGGAGCATATGTAGCAAATGCTTCTCTAACAGCACAAACATAAGTGGCTCTAGAATCAATCCACCACTCCTTAGGATTTCCCACCGAGTTGCATTCATAAAGCATAGCACACAAGTCATCAACATCTTCGTGCTTTTCAATCATGTTTACTTGACCCTTCTTCTTGTCTTTGTTTGGAGCATGACAATCTACAGATCTGTGTCCAGCTTTTCCACAGTTGTAGCAGTCCCCATTGAACCGCTTCTTGCTTGGGTTGTTTTTCGGTCCAGAAGCCTTCTTCCTCTTTCTGTTATTTTGAGGAACATCCTAAACAATGTTTTCTCCCATTATTGTTGAGTTTCCACAGCCTTTCTTTTCAGCAGCTTTTTTGTCCTCTTCGATTCACAACCGAACAATGAGATCTTCAAGGGACATCTCCTTGCGTTTGTGTTCCAAGTAATTTTTGAAGTTCTTCCACAAAGGAGGCAACTTCTCAATCATCGCTGCAACTTGGAATGCTTCATTGATGACAAGACATTCAATGAAAATTCTACTAGTAAATATAATAACATTAATACTTTCAACATTAGTATTAATTCGAATAATACCTTCAGCAAGGAGATCGTGAATAATCATTTGTAATTCCTGGACTTGGGTAATAACAGACTTGTTATCTACCATTTTGTAGTCCAAAAATTTAGCGGCAATGAATTTCTTCAACCCGACATCTTCAACTTTGTATTTTCTTTCAAGCGCAACCCACAGTTCTTTTGACGTCTCCACATTACTATAAACGTTATACGGATCGTCCTCCAGTCCACTAAGAATGTAATTCTTGCATAGAAAATCAGAATGCTTCCACGCCTCAGTCACGAGGAAACGTTCATTTTCTGGAGTTTCGTCAGGTAGAACAGGAACATCTTCCTTAATGAACTTCTGTAGACTTAAAGTAGTCAAGTAGAAGAAAATCTTCTGCTTTCACCGCTTGAAATCAATCCCGAAAATTTCGGGTTTTTCTGCCGGTGTTCGGCTTGTCGATGCATTGGCAGTCACCATCGGAACAACTTGATTTCCATTGTCATTCGTCATTTCTGTAAAAGAATGACACAAACAAACGTTTAAACAACTGGAGTATGAACTCACGTAGATTTTATTCTCCAATGGAGTAGAAAATCGCCACAAAGGCTTTAATCTCCAGAACAATAAATGTAACACAAATACAGAACAAAATTAAATTCCTTAAGCTTGTTAGTAAACTGTATTTGTAAAATAATTCTAGAGAAAATAAAATAACATATAAACAGAAATATAAACGAAACAGAAGTTAATCCAGCACACTGAATTCACAGTGTTTTCTTAAGGAATTTAACCCCCTCCTGGTACCCAAGGTTATGGATTATTTCCTCCCAGGATAGAACGAATTACACACTGGTGTAGTGGTACTTCAAACCCCAGTGTTTCAGCGAACTCAAAGTTCGGTAGCAAATCACACTTACTTGCTTTCTTTGAAGATGAATGTATGCAGAAAGAAGGAGGAGAACTCAGAAATTAGTATGTAAAATCTGAGAGAATGGACTTGTATTTATAGCCAAATTTGGGTTGAAATCTGAAGAGGTGCAACTCTCCATAATGGCTGTTTTTGCAAAACCGCCCATAAAGTANTGTTCGGTAGCAAATCACACTTACTGTTGCTTTCTTTGAAGTTAAAACAATGTAGAAGAAAGGAGGAGAACTCAGAAATTCATATGAAAAATCTGAAAGAATGAACTTGTATTTATAGCCAATGTTGAGCTCAAAACTGAAGAGGTGCAACTCTTCAGAATGGTTGTTTATGTAAAACGGTCATAACATAAATGCCATAACATAAATGGCTATTTACGCAACAATAAACCGGGAATTGAAGAGGGAGGTTAATTTTCAACGGATAATGGAAAAACGTTTAATATTCTGTTGGATTTAATATTAATATTAATATTAATATTCCGTTGGATAGAGACGAGGACGGCGCGAGGCTTGCCTTCTTCTCAACTCTTTAAGAGCTAGAAGAAGAGCAATTGTATATATACCCATCAAAAACCTTTTCCTCTTCCAATATGGAGACAATGTCTCTTTGTCAAGGAGAGAAACTCAAATATTTCATTTTCCCTCCATTTCCCATTCACCCTCTTTTAAGCTACATTAAAGCTTAATAACCCAACATCTTTGACTTCCTAAACATATTAACACTTTCTCTAACTTCAACCTGCATTTGTTGTATTACTATTTCTCTATTTACATCCTGCCCTCTATACAATTTCCAGTTCCTGGCAATCCAAGTGTGATAGACCAATGCTCCTATTCCAGCAGCTATGATTCTCTTCCTTCCTTTGGTTTTGGTGAAAAATTGAATACTATTGTGGTAAGCAATAAGAGGATGTGTGGCATGAGGGGTGTTGACGAGCATTGTACTGGTTTTAGTGGCCAGCTTGCAAATGTAGTTTTATTTGTTGATTTCCTTGATCCTAATCCTACTCTGTCCAATATTCTCACAACAGTTTTGGGGGGTGGAGTGCTGGTGTCTATCCTATTGAAATAATTCTTGATGACTCGCTGAAATTCTCTACCTATGTATCTATATATCTATGTGTTTTCTCAGCCAAACTTTCTCCCTCTTCCATGTTCCTCCTCATCTTGTTGAGAAAGTTGTTGTTCGATTTCGAAGCGTTGAAGCTATTATGGTTTTTAGATAATATGGTTGCTTTCGGTCAGGCCAAGAAACATGATCAACATTGGATTGAAATTACCAAAAAGCAGTGTTGTGAAGAGCGTGAAGTGAGGAAAAGCGATAAGCTGTCACGACTCCAAATCCTAACAGGCCGTGATGACGCCTATCATGGAACTAGGCTAGCCGACCATCACCTTACTATGCATTTATTCAATTATAAAAGTTCACAATTTAATAACAGCACTCATAGCATAGAATAATGTAATTAAGTCTTAGCATTCCAATAATAGTCTAACAACTCTAAACAAAACCTCTCAAGACTGGAGTCAACATGGTCACGAGCATCTACGAAATAAAACTAACTCTACTAATATCTTAAATAAAGTCTAGGAATGAAATGCTAAAAACTAAATAAGGAAGGAAAATGGAGAAGCTGTGGACGCTAGACAGCTACCTCGAAATCCCGTAACTGCTGCTAACGAACTGAGACAGCTACTGCTCCGGACCGTCACCTGAACCCGTGCACAGAGGCACAGGGAGTAATGATGAGTACGCCAACTCAGTAGTAATGAAAATAAATCACAATTTGAGAATTTTAAAACACACAGTACAGATACACAATTTCACAAAACCAGTAAAATACCAAGTCACCATGTAGTATTCAACAATTAATAAGTTCGAAATCAGTTTCCATAAATCCTTTGAATACAAGTGTAATATCAGTATATCTCAGTAAAATTCTCAGTAACACCAGTTTGAAAACGAAGTAAATCATAGTTCAAAAACTTAGTAAAAATTCTTCATAAAACTGCCCCTCGGGCTAAAATCATTTATCGTAACCATTGCCCATCAGGCATCCTCACAGTCACTCAGTAACAGCCCATCAGGCATCCTCACAGTCACTCAGTATAAGCCCCGCGGACATCACTCATTAGGTATCTGCGCTCACTGGGGGTGTGTACAGATTCCGGAGGGGCTCCTACAGCTCAAGCGCTATAACAAGCCACATCATGGCATAAATCACTCACAATATAGGCCCGCAGCCTCACTCATATCATAGCATCCTCACAATATAGGCCCGCAGCCTCACTCAGTCAGACACTCTCAATTTTTCCTTCAGGCCATAAATATACCGGGTTCTCGACCCAAAACAATGTTTCATTTTTTAAATAAATAATATCAAAATACTCTGAGTATCAAAACAATTTATCAGGAAAAGACTGAGTGAAAAATCATAACATATCAGTGAGGAAAATATAGTAACACAACCCCCAAGGGGAAAACAGATCGGCACTAGGCCCCAAACGTAATAATACTAATTAAGCATAGGCTTAAAAGTCGGTTTAGCAACTCAATAATTGCCTAAATAGGAAGATATTTCCAAAGTTTCAACCTTTTCATTTCAAAACCCGTGGAAGGGTGCATAGTCCAGGGTTTCATACCCTCAGAACGGGATTTAAAGACATTACTTACCTCAAAACTAGCCCGGAAACTATTCCACAACACGCTTACCTCTCGTATCAACTTCCGAAGGCTCCAAATCTATCAAGTTCAGATTTTGATCATCAATTCATGCTTAAGGAATAAATTCCAATCGAAAAATATTAAATTTAGCTCAAAAACCCGAATTTGGTCAAAACCCGACCCCCGGGCCTGCATCCCGAAACTCAAAAAATTTTATACAAAACTGTTCTTCATCATCTCACGAGTCCGTACATATAAAGAATACTAAAATCGGAGTTCGTTTGACCCCTCAAATCAATCCCTAAAGGTCTCAAAATCTCAAGCCCTAACCCACCTTATTCTACTGATTTTCATGAATTAATACTGAGATTATGTTCTATAATCACCCATAGACAAATTTTAATGATCAAAACACTTACCTCTATGAAGAACACTGATTTGTCTCTTCAAAAATCGCCTCCAAAGATCTCTGTCCATACAAAAATGGTGTAAAAAGGGTTTAAATCGCGGAGGGTTTAATTATATACTGCCCAGTGATTTCTTCACTGTGATCGCGGAAAAAGCCACGCAATCGCGGTTCACAGCAACTCAACCTCATGCGATCGCAACCAGATGCACACGATCGCGAAGACCCTTTGACCTCACCCCCACGAGCCTGTCATGACCCTACGCGATCGCGACCTAGCCCACGCGATCACACTTCACCTTCTTCCAAACCTACTCTATCGCACTCTGATACACACGATCGCGATGCACAATTTTTCCTGGCCCTCAGAGTGTGCTATGCGATCGCAGCCTTTGCCATCGATCGCGATGCACAATTCCCTGCTGCACAAAAACCAGAAAATCAACTCTTTCTTTAAGTCTAAAAATGCCCGTTAACCACCCGAAATCAATTCCGAGCCCCTCGGGACCCCAACCAAACTTACCAACATATCCCATAACATCGTTCAAACTTATTTGCACTCTCGAAACACCAAAACTAACATCAAAACACCAAAATTACATCGTATTCAAGCTTAAGAACTTTGAAATTTCTAAAATCCACCAATGATGCCGAAACTATCCAAAACAACTCTGATTGACCTGAAATTTTGCAGACACATCCAAAATGACATTACGAACCTGTTCCAACTGTCGGAATTCCATTCCGACCCCGATAGCCTATTTTTCACTGTCAACCGGAAATCACCAAAAACTAACTTTCGCCAATTCAAGCCTAATTCTACACCGGACATCACAAAATTATTCTGAACACACTCCTAAGTCCCAAATCACCTAACGAAGCTATCCGAGCCATAAAATCCACATTCCGAGTTTGTTTACCAATAAGTCAACTCTTAGTTGACTTTTCCCATCTTAAGGCTATTTTTAATGGCTAAATGACTGAACTCTCACTACAACCATTCGATTTCAAGCCTATTGACTCTAACATATCAATAACAGAATAACCAACATATGACAAGTCAATAACAACAATTATAATGCAGGTTCTATGTAACGACGGACCGGGTCGTTACACAAGCCCCTTTTCACTTAGAGCGAGAAGCAAGATGCGAAGCGTTCGCTTTTTTGAAGTGAAGTGGAATTTTTAATAAAAATAAAAAAATAAATATTGCATAGACAACACATGTAACTATAAGCAAATGTTCAATACTTGAATGTAAAAACTAAAGAGTAGCATCAATTAAAGACATCTAATTGCTATCTTGTTCAGTGGTGGAGGTAGGATCTCCGAAGGGGATTCAAAAAGAAAAAAGTTAAAAAAAATTGTAGCTAGTGGGAATTGAACCTATGCCCTTGTAAAGATTTTGAACCCCCTTGACCAGTAAGCTGCATTTTTGAGTTGTGTCAAGGAGATTCAAAACTTAATATTTAGAGGTAAAAAATAATTTTTTTCTTATATATACAAAATAATTTTTCGACGAAGGGGATTCGGTTGAACACCCTTCCGCCCCTCTAAATCCGCCCATGATCTTGTTGGTCTTGCTAACTCTTGCAGAATAAGCTCAAGCGGAACCTTTCATATGTTTTTTGGTGCCTTTAAAAGAACAACTACATAACACATAAAGAAAGGAAATAAGAACGAAGAATAAATGATATGAAAAATAGCAGTAAGTATACGAAAAAGGGCAGTATAACTGAAACGAAAAATGGGCAGCATTTCAGCATTTTTATCACTGAAACGTTGCAAGAAAATGAAGATGAAGAAGAGGAGAAGAATGAGAAAGAAGAACTGAAGGGGAAAAAAATTTCACCAGCATTTCGCTGCTATTTGGACACTGAAACAGTGAAAAAAAAAGAAGAAGGAGGAGGAGGAGGAAGAGGAAGAAGAAGAAGAAAAAGAAACCACATATTTGGACCAAATTTGATAATTTTGTAGTTGAAAAGTGTAGAAAACTTAAACTCTAAGTCGCCTATATTCTCTGTTGTTGTTGCTCGATGATCTTTTAAAAAGACAATCTTTTTAATTAAATACGTTGATAATCCAGTTATAAAGAGAAGCGCTTGCTCGCTTTTTCACGAGAAGCGAAATGATAGCTACAACTTGTTGTCTCTGTATGGAGCTCCCTACCACGTGCAGACATGTCAATGTTGAAGAGGGTGCTATGGAGGGTTGTGGTGGATAAAGAAGGTAACAAGAGTGTTTCCATCTGCTTGACTTATGGATTTGAGTCTCCTCCCTCATTACATCATTTGTAAATGTGTACTCAAATCTCCAAGTTACGGATATTGCCTTAACAAATTGTCGAAAAGAAATATGATTTGCTGGACATCTTGATACTTTAGAAAAAATTATTGTAAATTAAAGTTAATTGAAAAACTAATTTAAAGTTGAAAAACTTAAATCTTATAACTTCTATATACTTAAATACGTTTAAATTGGATGTCTTGTCACACAAACGAATAACGATTATACTGTCTCACATTGTACTTATCTTATATATGAATAATTGCAGCTGACAAATTCATTTCCAGATCTGACAATTTCTTATATATAGCTTACCCGTTTCTATTTATGTTTGTGGGAAGACAGGTTTTTTTTTATATTTTTAACTCATTATTCATTAGAGGGAAATTTAAATCGTTACCAATTCATCTTGTAATATCTTTTACTATGGTTAATTTCAGTAATTTCAGTTTTAAAAAGCTCTTAATATAGCGACTGTATCAAATATTATTTGGGTTAGTAAAATATTTGCACAATGTTTTACGAGGTAGTTTTGTAAAGTCAATTGAAAAAAGACATATTTTTTGTTAGTTTTATCTCTGCAATGATAAAACACTGAACTTCTTACGTATTGCAAGTGCTCCTGCTTGGAAAATGTTACAAGTGATTCTTGTCTTAATCACAGAGCAATACTTTTTAAGCAAGACTTACCATGGTTCTTTTTACGCTATCAAACAGTATTTATCGAAATAAAACACGTTCTAATCCAAAGTGTGGGGCCCGCCGGGGCCGATCCCATCTAATATATAATATAGGAAAAACTACCCTATATAGCCCCTCAAAATTTTAATAGCCTATGTTTTTTCCCCTGGATCCAAAATATCCCTCCGACCCAAACATATTGCATTTTATGGCCCATAATCCATAATACACTGACCCGCCTCTTAACTCATTTTCCTATTGCACTCGGCTTTCAATGCACTGACCCGCCTCTTGAAACACCATTTCTTCTCAAACACAACTTCTGCATGTTTACTCTTCCTCTCAATGTAAGTCAAAATTTTAGTATGTTTTCCGATTTTTGTTCATAGTCGACTCTATAATGGAGGAAAAGAAGTCTTTGAAGAAAAATAGGAAGTTGAGGGCATCCCCACGTTCTATGAAATTAGCTGGTAAATTAGTGAAATACAACCCCAGTTTCATTATGAATGATAATGACGATTTTGAACATTTACTAAAATTTGGGTGCGATTTGGGGCATGCAACCCCTAAATCTGTTGAAGCAATGCAAAATATCCCTACTGAAGGAATGCAAAGTACCCATGTTGATAGAATAACTCGTTCACATTGCAGGACTCCCAGTGATAAAGTAACAAGGTCACAAACTGCTCAGCGAGTAGTTGTTGAAAAAGGCACAAGTTCAAAAACAAATATCAAAATAGTTGGAAAGGATGTTGTGATGGATAAGGGTAAAGGTTCTAAAAGGAAGGCTAAAACGAATGGGGATGATGTTCTATCAAAAAATAGAAAAGTTCATGTTGATAAAAAATGTTCTAGCTCATATGATTTGAAGGTATTTTCTAATGATATAACTCTGACTTGTGTGCGCTTAGTTTATTTTTGGTATGTAGAAAATTTATCGAATATAGTAGTTATGTTCCAGATTTGTATATAAAATGTATCATTCTTTTTCATATTGTATATTATTTGTATCAAGTCAATAAGTAATGTGCAATTTGTATATGAAGTGTATCATCTATCCACATAGTGTATAAGTAATGTTTAAAGTGTGAATTTGTGATTGTTATGAAGCTTATATATATTTATATTTTTGTGTTGTCTGTAGCTTTGGGATTACTATGTTCCTTTGGGTGATCATTATAGTACTCGTATCATTTTGCATACAAACTGCAGTATAGTGAAACATTTGAAAGATACTTTGGATGATCATCAGATTGAGATGTTTAGAAGAACATGTTTTGGTTATTTTGTGGACTTGCCCGAATTTTTTATACATAACCAACGTATCTATCCACTATTGCTTAGGGAAGTGGTGTCACCTAAAGATGATAAGTTATGGATTAAAGTGAATAGCACCAAGTTGCACTTTGGACTTGCAGAGTTTTGTATTATCACAGGTTTAAAGTGTAATGGTGATCCCAATAACGATTATGAATCTGTCAAGTCGAGTCGGTTGATGGAATTGTACTTTCCAAGCATGTCGAAAGTGTCTAAGAAATTAACTGACTGTTTCTTAAAAAAGATGTGAAAATCTAATGAGGACGCATTAAAGATTACAGTATTGTATTTCATGCGCAATTTCCTATTTTCTATTACGAATGATGATTTGATAACAAAGAATGATTTTCTGTTGGTTGAATCTGGTGATTTTGAGATTTTCCTTGGGTAAAAGTGGTTTTTAATGCTACGTTGGAGTCAATGAAGGATAAGGTTCGTAGAAGGAGAGAGATGTACTGATATGGTGGTTTGCCTTTGGCATTCCAGTGTTGGTTTTATGAATATTGCCCCTATACTCGCAAAAGCCTTGATTACCTGATTGGAGATCTTGTGCCACGCATACTAAACTGGATTGTAAAGAAGAAGGTGACCTTCAAGAGGTTGAGGAAAGAATTTTTCTTTCAAATCAGGAGTAGGTAAAAAGTATTTTTGTTTAGTTTACAATATTTTGTAGCAATACATATGAATCTACTTCTGATACATAAATTATGCATTTCTGATACATAAATTATATATTTCTAATACATAATATCAATTAAATGTATGACGTGTAGTTTCTACAAGTAATATATTGGTTGTCTTTTATTTGTAGTGGGTGTTTGGTAACATTTTCCCAACAAATGTTGAACAAACAAGGTTTAAATTGCATGTTATTGTCCCTGTGTATGAAGATCAAAATGTTGAAGTTAATCCAAGAGATGATGTTGGTGATTTCAACACTCGACCTAAAAAAATACTAAGAAACACCCCAAAAAAGCTGGAATCACAACCTATCAACGATGAGAACACGGATCCACAGCCCAGTAACAATAAGAATGAGCTGAAACTTCTGAGAAGTGAAATCAACACGGTACAGTTCTATTTTGGCTTTGAGTAGTCCTGACAACTTAATTTATATTCAGTTTCACTTTTTCTTTTATAGGTAAATGACAAGGTTTCGTCTTTGGAGCAGTTAATGATTTCCTTATTTGAAAAGGTTTTTAAAGCTCTAGGTGAACGTGATGCTTCAAAGATATTCTCATGACTATGCTTATTTGTTATTTTTATCTGTTACTATATGTCATGACCCAAAACTAAACCGTATCGTGATGGCGTCTATCGTGATACAAGGCAAGCCTATTTCCCAAAGTTTTACTACTAATTTGATTATAAGAATTTAATAAAAAAATTTCAATATTTGAATTTCTCGGAAAACAACCCAACTCTAAACATAAATATATAAGATACGGAAACGAGCCCCAAACATCAGTGTCTCACTAAGTCATGAGCGTCTAAATCCATAAACTAATATATGAACCGTCTGACTATCAATACAACCCAAAAAGAGGAATAGAAGATAAAATTAGTAACAAGGTCCTGCGGACGCTAGCAACCACCTTGCAGTCTGCAAAGATAGCCGACCTGAACTCAACGATCGCCGCGCTCTAACTCATCTGGACCTGCACATAAAGTGCAGGGTGTAGTATGAGTACAACCGACTCAGCAAGTAACAGAAATAACTAAGGAACTGAGTAGTAGTGACGAGCTAAGAAGAACAATTCAATTATTACTTTTCATAGTTAAGAATAAACAGGAGTAAACAGGTATATTTCATGAATCAGCAAATACTACTATGAAATTAGCAGATAAATGTACTAACAGCAAAAATAAATGAAACCTCACAGCAATGTCACCCAATCACTCAACCCTAAATGCACACGCTCAATAGGTACATGTGCTCACTGGGGGTGTTCAGACTCCGGAGGGGCTCATACAACCCAAGCGCTAATCTGCACGGACCACTCACGTGCTGCTCGGACAGCTCACGTGCTATCATATCATATCTGGATCCGTATGGACAACTCACGTGCTATAGTACAATATGGATACGCACGGACAACTCACGTGCTATAATAAATATCTCACAACAGGCCCTTGGACTCACTCAGTCATGTACCTCTCTAGCCTCATAGTTTTCAACAATTAAAGGAACCAAGTATTACAGTGTATCAACAAGAATATTAGAGACTGAGGTAACCATGTATAAGAATTTCTATGACTGAGTACAACAAATGTGAGCATGAATAAAACCTAAGCATGATCTCTAACATGAAGGCAGTCAAGTCTAACAGACATGTAAACACATAAACACAGATAATGACTATAAGGCCTCACAGCCTCACGGGACAGACCAAGTCTCAATTCCTCGCGGCGTAAACCCACACGCCTGTCACCTAGCGTGGGTATCACCTCCAAACAGTCACATGATATTAAATTCTCAGGGTTTATACCCTCAAAGCCAAAGTTAAAATTGTTACTTACCTTAACAGCGTAGAATCCTACTCTGGGATGCCCTCATCCCTCAACTCGGTCTCCAAAATCTCCGAATCTATCCACAACCAGAATAATACTAACAACATAAGCTAAAGAAACGAATTCCACAAGAAAAACTACGAAAATAGACCAAAACCCCAAAATTGGCTAAAATCCGGTCCACGTCTCAAAACCTGACAAAAATTGCAAAACTAGAAAGCTCGTTCCCTCTCGAGTCTAACCATATCAAATTCGTCAAAATCCGACTTATTTTGGTCCCTCAAATCCTCACCTCAAACTCTTTAAAATTCAAGCCCTAACCCCCTTCAACTTCACCATAAATTCTTACTAATTTCATTGTCACGACCCCAAATTCTAACCGGCTATGAGGGCGCCTATCGTAGAACTAGGCTAGCCAACTATCACATGTTCTCAATTTCTTTTAAAATCCCAATAAATTTTCAAGCATTTCATAAAATATACAGAAATTATTGAATAAAATAGGCCAATATACAGCGCCACCAACCCCAAAACCCGGAGCCAACAAGTCATGAGCATCTAGAAGAATAAGCCAAAATATACTATTATAAGACAAAACCTCTGAATGAAAGCTAGATACAACAAGAAGGGAAAAAAAGAGATGCTGCGGACGCTGAACAGCTACCTCTATATCCCGCAATCCGGATCCGCACGGAATAAATGGCTAAGGCTCGATATCTGCACTTGAATCTGCACACAGAGGTGCAGGGAGTAATGTGAGTACGCCAACTCAGTAGTAATAAATATAAATCAAGTCTGAGAGGCAAGGAAACACACAAAAATCAATGCCATCAAATCACGATATACACAACCTTACTTTCCAATGATAAAACATCAATATAAAAAATCATCATGCCTTAAAACCAACTTCAGAAAAAGTCTTGTAAAGAATGCATTTTTTAAACACTTCAAACCGAAAGATTTAGTATGAAAATGAATGTAGTAAAATCATAAGTAGCCCCTCGGGCAAAAACATGTATCATAATTAGCCCCTCAGGCATGCCTCACAGTCACTCAGCACCTCACAGTCACTCATGCCTCCCAATCACTCGGCACTCGGTGCGCTCACTGGGGGTGCGTACAGACTCCGGAGGGGCTCCTTCAGCCCAAGCGCTAATATCACTCAGCACCTCACCATCACTCTTGGCCCTCGTCCACACTCGGTAGAACCACTCAAAGGCCCCTCGGGCGAATCAGTAAAACAGGGTACTCGACCCAAAACATCATTTTAATGCTCATGTAGTGTAAATCAGGCTGAGTTTCCAAAAACAGTATGCACAATGATGCTGAGTGAAATCGTCAACAAATAGTGAGGAAAACAACAGTAAAAAACCCCAAGGGGTCTAAACAGATCGGCACGAGGCCCCAAACACGGCGTATAGCCCAAATATTTCACAAATCTTTAGAACATAAGGTTTTGAGTAAAAAAATATGCAACTCATTAGTTGTCGCAGAGAGGACCTAGTCCAGTCCAAAAATTAGTACGCGCCACATACTCGTCATCCGACATGTGCGCCATTCCAAAATCAGTGAGAAAATATGTAGTCCGGGGTTCCATACCTCAGGACAAGATTTATAACCATTATTTACCTCAACTTGGCCACAACACTAGTCCCCTTGCCCCTCAAATTGGATCCTGATTGCTCCGAATCTAGCCAAAATCAGTTTACTATCATCAATATATATCAAAGGAACTCAACCCAATCGAAAACTATCGAATTATACAAAAATCTTGAAATTCGGCCAAACTCGAGCCCGGGGTCCACGTCTCGGAATCCAATAAAATTTGCATCATTAGAATCCTCGTCCTCCCACGATTCTATACATACCAAGAACACTAAAATCGTACCACAATTGCCCACTCAAATTCTCAAAAGAAAAATCAATTTCCCATGAACTTTTCTTCCCCAATTTGGGTTTAATTCCAGCAAATTCTATGGTTTAAATTACTTAAAAATCGACATATAAATGAGTTATGAAGTTAAAAACCTTACCTCCAAGTGATTCCCTTCAATTCCCTCTTCAATCCTCTCAAAAGTGCTCCCAACTTCGTCAATAATGGAGGAAATATGAGCTAATCTCGCACAACAGGCCTTTTAAAACATTCTGCCCAGCTATTATATTTTCTTCACTGCGATCGCGAACATTGGCACGCGATCGCGATGCACAGACCAACCAACCAATGTGATCGCAGAGCAAAACAGGCGATCGCATAGAACAATTCTCCACCCCACACACGCGCCTCAAAATACTCTACACGATCGTAGAAATTTCCACGCGATCGAACTGCCTGTCCAGACCAACCTACACGATCGCAATCCTAACCACGTGATCGCATAGAACAAAATGTCTGCCCTACTATTTTGCTCTACACGATCGCAAACATCCTCACACGATCGCGTAGAAGGAAAGCAGAACCTCACACCAGCAAAAATCTGCCCAGTTTTCAAGCCAAGAATTGGTCCGTTAACCACCCGAAACACACCTGACGCCCTCGGGACCTCAACCAAACACACCAACCTATCCCATAACATCATTCAAACTTGGTCGAGCCTTCGAAACACCAAAAACAACGCAACAATACCAAAAATCACATCAAATTCAAGCCTATGAACTTTGAATTTCCAAATTTCGCCAATTATGCCGAAACCAACCAAAACACCTACGATTGACCTGAAATTTTGCAGACATATCCAAAATGACATTACGAACCTGCTCCAACTTCCGGAATTCCATTCTGACCCTGATAGCCTATTTCCCACTGCCGACCGGAATTCTCCAAAAACTAACTTTTGCCAATTCAAGCCTAATTTTACACCGGACATCACAAAAATATTTTGAACACACTCCTAAGTCCCATATCACCTAATAAAGCTATCTGAGCCATAAAATCCGCATTCCGAGGTTGTTTACCAATAAGTCAACTCTCAGTTGACTTTCTCAACTAATAGGCTACTTTAAGAGACTAAATGCTTCAATTCTCACCATAACCACTCCGGACCCAAACCAACTGACCCAACACAACAAAATCAGACTAGCAATGTATAACAAATGCAGAAATGGGGGGAAACGGGGCAAATCTCACGTAACGACCGGTCGGGTCGTTACATCCTCCCCCTCTTAAACATACATTCGTCCTCGAACGTGCCATGAGTTGTTCTCCAACACTATCAAACGGTTACGCATCTTACCATGCACATACTCGGGGGTGATCCCACATCACCCTATCTCATATAGGTCCAATAGCACAATACAGTTGAAATTTTGAAATCCAAATCCTGGCCCATAAACCTTAGAACCAAATTCCCACTTCTGAAATGATATACAAGATCAAAATATTCGTAACTATGAACTGAACAAGTGAACATGCTGAATCAAGCTCTATACGTACCCCAAATGAAATCACATAATACACCGCGTGACTCAAACACTCATAGCAATAACTCTTAGTCACAATAACTGCTCAGAACAACCCAGTACCGGTACATAACCTCTTATCAAGAAATGTCTCGCTCTAACACTTCCATATACTGCCGATGATGAAAGAAGCACGTAGAACTAACAACCATTCGTCCGATCAGTTAGACATGAAACTCCCCCTTCCCAAACAGGAATTATAGAAGATTTTGAAGCCGACTATCGATATTTATCCTTCCATCTAGGCTGTAGAAAATTCCGAAAATATTCATTCTAGGTCCAATGACCTCCTATCATCCATCACAACCACCCTGATAACATGACACTAACCATTCGACACATCGTTACAATTCGAAGCCAAAACATGTGCAGCTTGGGCACTTAACAGCAACATCCCAATGAAATCAACTTATATAAAAGATCCACACGAGAAGACTATCCTGCCATTAACAATTACCATCACCATATCATCCTAACAGCCTGGCACACACCGTAAAAATCAAAACACATGAATCCAATACCAAAGGTCATACCCTTACATAACTTCACTACACTGCGCGATCTCATCCAACCGCTGGTCCACTTGAAATATTTCAAGACACCTTGCCCAAAATCAATAACCATTCGAAATTCGCCATCAGGTACTCAAAGTGCATAGCCATAACCACGGGGAAAACCGGACGATACCATGCCACCCGAAACAGAAGGTGTAAGCCAACACGCCTCAAGCCCGCAACACTCAATTACTTACCTTACTCAAATCTATCCAAAACGCCCAATTAGAACCGCACCATATGTGCATATAACCAATAATCACCACTTCTCGCAACACCGAAGGGTAACTCATAGATCACTCTAGAACATGAATAAGCTCAATCACAATCGAATGGTACCTTTCTCAATAACAGAAACTCGGAGCCAACAATTCTGACCCGGTGCAGAACACGCACCCATATTAGCCTACCAGTGACCCTAAATTAACTCTGATCACCCACAACAGGTAGATAACTTGCCAGAAAGTTCAGAATGATAGAATCATGGTACATACTAATATCCGACTAGCTCTGCTCGCATCTTCACAGTTCACTACCACCAAATATCCTGTTTATGAGAACTCTTAGTCTCGAAATCAATGAAACGTATGGATTACCATATCTGATCACAACTCCACCGCTCGAATACATAACACATCCCAATACTCACTCATTTTCACGAGGGATACCCCCTATCATTCTTCCGTTTACCAAGCAACCTTGAATATCAACAGTCGATCCAACAATAGGGCGCCGCGATACCAATGAAGTACCCTTAACTCAAACACATTGCTCTTTCCGAAATATATATACCCTTATCACGTCGTACCAATTAGTGATATCATCTACCTAGTCATCTAAAATTTCCCATGCTGCCTAAGAATTTATGAACTTCCTTCCAGAATCGAACTGTGACCTGACATATGCAAATCTTAACTCTACCCAACATATCGCACACGCCATGCCAACCTAGGAAAAATACGGGAAATCCATGGCCCCTTCTGAGCCACGAGCAACTACGTACCTAACTAGCCAAGAACTCCCATTTGATCCCATTTAGAAACAAACACACTACACGCCATAAGAAAATATACACCCTTAACCGTGGTAGAAACCATCAGGGACTATCCGGAATCCCATTTGCGCAACACCAACCCATCAGGACTGAATTCTTCTAAATCAACCAACTACGCAGGCCACCAAAATCCAAGAGCATTGCTAGGAAACACCCGAAAAACTCGTCACCTGACGAACACCCAAAGAACTAATCGTATCCCTTACCATGCCGATCCGACCTACTACCAAGTTGCCCTATTTTCCCAAGTTTCTTCTGACTCACCTTCAAATTGATACTTCTTCCTGTCGTAATACCAAAAATTTTAAACCAGACTCACCACACGCGACCCAAGACTAAAACCATATTGTCTAAGGCTCATAAGCCGCCGAATACTCTCTCAAATATCCCCAAAAGCACCACATTAGAAAAACTTACCCCGAAGAGACTTCCTACGAATCTAAAGCCATTACCTTTACCTTCCTGATACCGGTATGTAGAATGCGTGATGATGTAGAATACAACCAGCCTTGACATCCTCTAATGTAAATCTCAATCACACTGACCAATTAGACAGAATTGACCTGACCCGTTTGCACACTAACATACTAGGAAAGTAATCCACTCACTCGAAGCCACAAATAAATTCATACACTGTGCACACTACACCTTTTAAAATTTCCACTAAATCATTCAATAGAACTCAATTGCCCAACAGAGTATATTATAACTTATATCGAAGAAATTTCTTTACTCATGACATTCCCAGACCCCATACCTGCAGGTCATAACTAATTTACCACTATACCTCGAACCGAAAACAATACCACACATAATCATGGAATCAACTTATCAATAACGAACTCCCCCACTTGGCCCAAAGCCAAGGATAAAGACAAACAAGACTATGTCCACACAGCAACATTGCCACCATGCTGTGGTGAGATTCAACTAAATTCTTCATAAGCTTAAATGACCCAAACCATCTAACACTCAAATCAATTGCCAAATATCGCATCCACCATTGCAATATTCACGCCAACTTTCACAAGCGATCTAAACCCCAGTTACAACATATATCTTTTACTGGTAGAAGAGAACTTATTACATAACTACATAGGGACCACACGCCCTGGGACAACCCGCAGGAGATACCCCTGCCCTATTAGCCTCAACTTCTATCTCTCCATACACTTCTGAAGACTAGAACTATCACGCAATCACTACACCTTCCTGCATCTGAACACAACCAACGCCTACCCTCGAGGCACCACAATACGCTGTAAAAACCTGAAGTTGATGGCAGAACTAACACTGGAGCGGTGGTCACAGAAATCTCGAGCTTCTGGAAGCTCTACCCACACATGTCTGACCACATGGATACCCTTACTGGACACCACGTGTCCCAAGAATGCTACTGAACCGAGCCAAAAATCACATTCGGAGAACTGGCATGGAGCCTTTTCTCCCTGAATCCTTATAATACCATCCTCAGATACTGATTATGCTACTCCCGGCTACGCGAATATGCCAGGACGCCATCAATGAATACAATAACAAGGAGTGCTAATACGGCCGGAATACACCATCAATCAAATACATGAACGTTACTGGGTAATTGATCAATTCAAAAGACATCACCAGGAACTCGTAACCCAACAAAGAAATCCGCTTCACTCCACAACTACACAACATGAGAGGTCTTCCAACATATTCACAACTCAAGGCCACATACCAAGTCGAGACAGAAATCAAACACTCAATAAATCTTAACACATTTCCAGCCAACCCTTTTGACATAATTCACAGTCTGAACACATCTAACCATCAAATCACACCCACCACATAGGCATCTAGTCACCAATTCTCATCAATAAGAACACAAACGGACATACAATTCCCCAATTACATGTGCCCACACAACAAAAATCTCAGCAATCAAGCCACAGAATGAATCCGGCCCCAAGTTTTCCAGACTGGCCCATTACCAACATGCCAAAATCACATCTCATCCATGGAAGTCACAAGTCATCGATGCACAGCTGATACCAGGCGCTCTCGTGCGCGCTCGAATACATGGAAGGAATTCAAGAGTTACGCTCTTGGTTAAATACAATGGATTCGCACGACAAGAATTTTAAAAATGTGAGATTTTCCTAAGGGTTCCGCAACCTCTCGAAGATAAGTACAGACGTCTCCGTACCGATCTCTACTAAACCTGCTCATGACCGGTGAGTCCTATGTAACCTAGCTCTCTGATACCAAGTTGTCACGACCCCAAATCCTAATCGGTCGTGAGGGCGCCTATCGTGGAACTAGGCTAGCCAACTACCGCATGTTCTCAATTTCTTTTAAAATCCCAATAAAATTTTAATCATTTCATAACATATACAGAAATTTTGAATAAAATAGGCCAATATACAGCGCCACCAACCCCAAAACCCGGAGCCAACAAGTCATGAGCATCTAGAAGAATAAGCCAAAATATACTATTATAAGACAAAACCTCTGAATGAAAGCTAGATACAACAAGAAGGGTAAAACAGAGATGTTGCGGACGCTGAACAGCTACCTCTATATCCCGCAATCCGAATCCGCACGGAATAAATGGCTAAGGCTCGATATCTGCACCTAAATCTGCACACAGAGGTGCAGGGAGTAATGTGAGTATGTCAACTCAGTAGTAATGAATATAAATCAAGTCTAAGCGGCAAGGAAACACACAAAAATCAATACCATCAAATCACAATATACACAGCCTTACCTTCCAATGATATAAACATCAATATACAAAATCATCATGCCTTAAAACCAACTTCAGAAAAAGTCCTTTAAAGAATCCACATTTTTAAACACTTCAAACCGAAAGATGTAGTATGAAAATGAATGTAGTAAAATCATAAGTAGCCCCTCGGGAAAAAACATGTATCATAATCAGCCCCCCGGGCATGCCTCACAGTCACTCAGCACCTCACCATCACTCAGCACCTCACAGTCACTCATGCCTACCAATCACTCGTCACTCGGTGCGCTCACTGGGTGTGTACAGACTCCGGAGGGGCTTCTTCAGCCCAAGCGCTAATATCACTCAGCACCTCACCATCACTCTTGGCCCTCAGCCACACTCGGTAGAACCACTCAAAAGCCCCTCGGGCGAATCAGTAAAACAGGGCACTCGACCCAAAACATCATTTTAATGCTCATGTAGTGTAAATCAGGCTGAGTTTCGAAAAACAATATGCACAATGATGCTAAGTGAAATACTCAACAAATAGTGAGGAAAACAGCAGTAAAAAAAGCCCCCAAGGGGTCTAAGCAGATCGGCACGAGGCACCAAACACGGCATATAGCCCAAATAATTCACAAATCTTTAGAACATAATATAACATAAGGTTTTGAGTAAAACAATATGCAACTCATTAGTTGCCGTGGAGAGGACCTTGTCCAGTCCAAAAATCAGTACGCGCCACATACTCGTCATCCGACATGTGCGCCATTCCAAAATCAGTGAGAAAATATGTAGTCTGGGGTTCCATACCCTCAGGATAAGATTTATAACCATTACTTACCTCTACCGGGACACAACACTAGTCCGCAATGCCCTTGCCCCTCAAATTGGCTCCCGATTGCTCCGAATCTAGCTAAAACCAATTTAGTATCATCAATATATATCAACAATCAAAAATTATCGAATTATACAAGAATCTCGAAATTAGGCTAAACCCGAGCCCCGGGCCCACGTCTCGGAATCCAATAAAATCTGCATCATTAGAATCCTCGTCCTCCCACGATTCTATACATACCAAGAACACTAAAATCGGACCACAATTGCCCACTCAAATTCTCAAAAGAAAAATTAATTTCCCATGAACTTTTCTTCCCCAATTTAGGTTTAATTCCAGCAAATTCTATGGTTTAATTACTTAGAAATCGACATATAAACGAGTTATGAAGTTAAAAACCTTACCTCCAAGTGATTCCCTTCAATTCCCTCTTCAATCCTCTCAAAAGTGCTCCCAACTTCGTCAACAATGGAGGAAATATAAGCTAATCTCGCACAACAGGCCTTTTAAAACATTCTGCCCAGCCATTATATTTTCTTCACTGCGATCGCGAACATTGGCACGCGATCGTGATGCACAGACCAACCAACCAATGCGATCGCAGACCAAAACACGCGATCGCATAGAACAATTCTCCACCCCACACACGCGCCTCAAAATACTCTAGGCGATCGCAGAAATTTCCACGTGATCGCACTACCTATCCTGACCAACCTACACGATCGCAAACATCCTCACGCTATCGCATAGAAGGAAAGCAAAACCTCACACCAGCAGAAATCTGCCTAGTTTTCAAGCCAAGAATTGGTCCGTTAACCACCCGAAACACACCCAAGGCCCTCGGGACCTCAACCAAACACACCAACCTATCCCATAACATCATTCAAACTTGGTCGAGCCAATCATATCAAATTCAAGCCTATGAACTTTGAACTTCCAAATTTCGCCAACTATGCCGAAACCAACCAAAACACCACTGATTGACCTGAAATTTTGCAGACATATCCAAAATGACATTACGAACCTGCTCCAACTTCCGGAATTCCATTCCGACCCTGATAGCCTATTTCCACTGCCGATCGGAAATCTCCAAAAACTAACTTTCACCAATTCAAGCATAATTCTACACCGGACATCACAAAAATATTTTGAACACAGTACTAAGTCCCAAATCACCTAATTAAGCTATCCGAGCCATAAAATCCATATTCCGAAGTCGTTTACCATTAAGTCAACTCTCAGTTGACTTTCTCAACTATTAGGCTACTTTAAAAGACTAAATGCTTCAATTCTCACCATAACCACTCCGGACCCAAACCAACTGACCCAACACAACAAAATCAGGCTAGAAATGTATAACAAATGCAAAAATTGAGGGAAACGGGGCAAATCTCACGGAACGACCGGCCGGGTCGTTACATTCACGATTAAACAATGGAAATCATCATAAATACACATAATAAAGCCCAAGTAACTTACCCCACAGGTGACTCTTGTTTCCCTCTTGAATTTCACTGCCCAAAGCTCAAAAATCGGCCAAAAATGGTGAAGAAGGGCAAAAATTCGCAAAGTGTGGCTTATATAGTTTCTGCCCAGAGGTCTCGCACCTGCAGACCCCATCTTCGTACCTGCGCAACTGCATCTGCTGTCCTAGGAGCGCACATGCGGATTCCACTTAATCGCCCATTTCCGCATCTACGACTCACCCCTCGCACATGCGGGCTCGTAAGTGCAACAATACCTCTGCACTTGCGCTTCATGCCCAGTTGGCCAAATTCCGCATCTGCGACCATATCACCTGTGGATCCCCATCCGCAGGTGCGGAAAAATACCATAACTTCAAACACCAGTAGAACAACACTTCAAACTTCACAAATCCAATCTGTTAACCACCTGAAATACACCCGAGGCCCTCGGGACCTCAATAAATAATACAAATAAGTCATATATCAATACCCGAACTTAGTCGAACCTTCGGAACACCCAAAACACCAAATCACCCTCAGATTCAAGCTTAAGAACTTCTAAACTTCATAAATCGCTAACGACGCCAAAACCTACCAAACCACGGCCAATGACCTCAAATTTTGCACACACTTCAAAAATGACACTACGAACGTACTCCAACTTCCAAAATTCCATTTTGATCTCGACACCTAATTTTCCACTGCCGATCAAAATCGCCAAATTTCTAACTTTCACCAATTCAAGCCTAATTATACCACGGACCTCCAAATTACATTCTGTACGAACTCCTAAGTCTAAAATCACCCAATGAAGCTAACCAAACCATCAAAATCCAAATCTGAATTTGTTTACTCATTAGTCAACTTTCGGTTGACTTTTTCTAACTTATCTTTCCAACTAAGAGACTAAGTGTCTCATTTCACTCCAACACTACTTCGGACTCGAACCTACCAACCCGATACAACACAACACAGTTGAACCACACATAAAGAAGTAGAAATGGGGGAAACGGGGCTATAGCTCACAGAATGACTGACCGGGTCGTTACACTATAACTTTTACAATTTTTTGTATATTTTTTCTGAACAAGGTAATAGAAAATATGACGACCATCATGATAGTCATGGCCATTATAATACTGGTGATATTCATAAATATTATTTTGGCGATAAGGAAGTTGCAGAGAATAATTTTGGTAGTGAGGAAGTTATGGAAAGAAATATTGGCAGTGAGGAAGTTGTAAAGAAAAATGTTGACATTGAGGTAAGTCTAGAGCAAATTATTGATGTTATGGAGGGTGTGGTGAAGGATTCTATAGAAGCTGGTAAAAGTAGTGAAGGAGTTGGTGATGACAAAGCCTGGATTGAGGATGTCGAGTCTGAATCACTGCAATCACCCAGAAGTTTTGTGACAAGTTGTTGGTGGATGATTTTGTACAAGTTGTTGGTAAAAACAGTTGTGAGAAAGTTGGTGAGGACAATGGTTGGACTAGTGATGTTGAGGCTCAAATAACTGCAATCACCCAAAAGTATTTCAATCAAAATATTATACATGGTGATTGTTTAGGAGTAGATACAAATATTACTACTATGCAGGAGGATCATATAGTTATTGTTGATCATGACACACCTGAAATGATCCCTAAAGAAAGAAAACCAGCAGGGGTCATGAAGTCACCATTCATGAACACATTTAACTCTGGTGGCACCATCCAAGTTGCTCAAGATAAGCCAACTAAGAGCCTGTTTGGATGGGCTTAAAAGTTGGTCCCTTTTTAACTTCTGGAAGTGTTTGGAAACCAAAAAATGGCTTTAAAAAAGTTAAAATTTGCTTTAAAAATCCAAAACCAACAAGTTGGGTAAATCCAACTTTTTCGAAATTGTCTTAAAAGCCATATTGCTTTGACCAAGGATATTACTTTCTTGTCCATTATAAGTTTTCGTAATACCAAAATTATCCTCAGTCAAATAAAATTCTAAAACTTTGTCTTTCTCCTCTTTTCTACACTTTTGAAGGCAACAATCATCTTCTTTCCTCTTCCTCTCTGCTTCATCTTCATTTTTCTGCATTTTTAGTAAGTGTTCATGCCAAAATCCACTCTAAATCAGAAAGTTGACTGTAAAAAAAAAAAAAAGCTTTGGAAAAGAAAGAGCAAGATCCGTAAATTTTAAAGGAGAACATATGCAAAAAGAAGGAAAAAACAAAACATAATAGAAAACCCTTTGAATTTGACAACAACGTTGCTACTAGCTGTTGCTAGATTCTCTAAAGAATTTGAGTTACTTAGGTTTTGAGGTTGGCCAATCAAGCCTAAACCTGAGTAAAAATTATCTAAATTAATCAATTAAATTAAAATATAAATTATTTTTTATTTGGAATAGTTCATAATTAAATAAATTGTAATAATCAACTGGTTTATAATGTTAACAACTTTGAGGATATTTCTGTCTTTTTAACAGAAAAAGTGCTTACCAACACTTGTTTACCAAACACTTCAATAACTTTTTTTTTAAGTTTCAGTACTTCTATCCAAACAGATAACTGCTTATTTATAAAATAAGCTCCAGCACTTAAAAGTTATATTTTTCCAGCTAATCCAAACGGGCTCTAAGTCAAAGAAGCTCATCTTGACAAATAAGCCAAATAAGTCCACATTCGCTATAAAGTATCCTTTTTAGGGAAATATTGACAATCCTATTGATTTCAAAATATTGTGTAAGTGGAACACTTTCATCAATAGAGGCTTGAGGACTAATGCACCATAAGTTTTATGTTTCAGTTTTTTTCTTTTTCTTTTTTTTTCTTGTTTATTTTTCGTGTTTCGTGTTATGAACCATATCTTTTTATTCTGATTCATCAGGGACAGTGTTTATACAGAGATTAGCAATAAGCTAAATAAAATCTTTGAATTTGGATTTGATGATATTGGAGAAAAAAATGATTCTTCACATTTGCATATCCTGGTCTACCCTTGTGTGATTCAGTAAGTCAATGTTATAATGGTTTTTCATATTTTCAGCATAGTGATGTTAATTTGTTAGCATAAATGCCATTTTTTTCATTTATTCATGTTGTAATTACATATAGATTATATCTGTAATAAAATGAGAAATGGGACTCGGTAACCCTTGGATAGTAGGCGGAAGAAAGGACTAGAACAATAATGGCAATATAAGACATAGTATCAACTTAGAAGAGTATCTTTTTATGTATATTTTCAGTATCTTCTGTAAAAATATATAATTGGTTTATACATAAAATATACTTTTTAGTTGTCTCATACTGTAATTTTCCGACAAAGTGTGTTTATTCTTCATATTTCAGCATATTGATATTATTTTTTACTATTTGAGAAAGAAAAGGAAGTATGGTGTTGATGTTCCAGTAAGATTCACAACTACAGACTGTTGGTTTAACTGCTTGATTTCGAATTTGTACAAAGAGTTTTTGAAGAAAAAGAGAGACATGAATTTGATTACTGAAACAGATCCAATTGCTGAGTATATACTTGGGTATTTTTTAAGATGTAATGTTCCTTGGTGTACTGTTGATGAAGTCCTTTTCCCTATAAATCTATCTGATAAGTGGCACTGGATATTGGCGATATTGTCATTCAAAGATCTGTGCATTTATGTATACTATTCCATGAGTGACCCCCGGCAGAATAGTGCAGTTTGGAGATCAATTGAGCCATAGTCAGTGTTGCTCCCATATTTCCTTCATCGTATTGGTTTTTGGGACACAAAGGAGAATCCTATGAGAATCTCCATCATTGATCCTTTTGAGATTCATGTCATTAAGGGGTTTCCAACGCAAGATAACGCGTAAAATATTATTGAATATTTCTTATTCTTATTCATTTTTTGTACATGAATTCCTATTTGGAAAATATTATACTAACTTATTCGTTTATGTGAGACCTTGTATTGTGATGACCCAGATGGTCATCTTATGAATTAAGACACTATTCTGGGCTCATTAGCCTTAAAAAGATAAATTTTAGTTATCTCAATTTGCATGCGCAGTCTGGGCGTGAAATCGGAAAGTTTTTATGTGAAAACATATGAAATAATAAATTTTGGGAGTTAAATTTGATTTTAGTTGATTTGGTCAATATTTTTGGTACAGACCCGGATCTGTGTTCCAACGATTCCTAAAGTTCCATAGTAAAATATGGGACTTGGGCGTATGCCCAGAATTGAATTCCGAGGTCCCTAGCCTTAGAAATCAATTTTTGAAGAAAATTATTGTGTTGGATTATAAAGGAAATAAAGAAATGAACTCATGTGTGAAATCGTTGGTATTGGGCCTGTATTTTGGTTATAGATCCCGGCACAAGTTTTTTATGATATTTAAGTCCTATCTGTGAAATTTGGTGAGAATCGAAGTTGATTTGATGTGATTCAGACATCCAGTTGAGAAATTGTGAAATTGAAGTCTTCTTGAGGAAAATCATGAGTTTGAGGTTAAATTCGTAGTTTTTATGTTATTTTGATGAAGTTTATGAATAGTACAGCTTTCTGTATACAATTGTTGAGACATAAATATTGTGAAAGGCATTTGACCTAAATTGTGAAACCTCTTTCTATAAATAAAGAGATGTGATTGTCTGGTGGGAGCGGGTTGCACGCCGCAACAAGGAGTGATAAGGGTGGACAGGTGGGATCGGGTTGCTTGCCGCAACAGGAGAAATAAAGGTGATATATATATAGGGAGGATCAGTAAGTGTGGACAGGTGGGAGCTGGTTGCATGCCGCAACAGGAGAAATAAAGGTGATATATATATAGGGAGGAGCAGTAAGGGTGGACAGGTGGGAGCTGGTTGCGCGCCACAACAAGGAGCAATAAGGGAGGATATTCATGTTTTACTGATTTTTAAACATAAAAAATGGAATACTCACTGTTTTATTGTTGTCATTTCATATTCTGCACGTACGTTTATTTTAAACTGAAACTTGGAAATTTTTGTGAGAATTGGTTATAGCTGAGAACTGGAAGAGTTAACCAAGTTGTTTTTATTTATTTGTTGCAAGTACTATTTAATTTGCTATCATTTCCCTTCTTGTTTCATTATACATTGTATCCCGGTTATGTTATAAAGGCCCCGCCGTAGCCTCGTCACTACTTCGTCGAGGTTAGGCTCGGCACTTACCAGTACATAGGGTCGGTTGTACTGATACTGCATTCTGCACTTCTTGTGCAGACCTAGGTACCGGCCAACGCTGATTCGTTGAGCAGTAGTGGAGTAATTACACGGAGACACGAGGTAGATCTGCTGGCGTCCACAGATTCCTAAAGTCTTACTCTTATTAATTAGATTGTTTTTTTAATTCATTCGAAACAGATATATGTTTTTTTTCAGCCACATACTTGTTGTATTCTTAGTAGTTCGTGAATTGTGACACCAGACCCTGGGTAGTTCAATATTAGCATTAGTTTTGTGGTTTCATTTTCGTTACTTAATTATTATTGATCTCATTGGTGGAGAAGTAATAGATTTCTCACTCATTTTAAACCTTTTACTTATGTCTAAATAGATTTATAAAAGAATTCGGTTAGCTAAATTCTAATATTGGCTTGCCTAGCAAGTATGGTGTTAGGCGTCATCACAATCCCGAGGGTTGGGAATTTGGGTCGTGACAAGTTGGTATTAGAGCACTAGGTTACCTAGGTCTTTTTTTTGGGGGGGGGGTGTTCCAGGCCCAAGCAATAGTGCAAGACCAGAGCGACGCATGAAGGCCCAGATAGCAAGCTACCTTGACGAGCCTTCCCCTTAATAGAGTCGGAAGGATCGGTACGAAGACGTTTGTACTTTTCTCTCAAAGGCTATAAAGTTAGGAAAATCTCATTTTACTTCTAATCTATCGTGCGATTCTTGTTATCTCTCATACTGATTGAACTCTTTTATTCTCTCGCAGATGGCGAGAACACTTATTTCCTCTTCCGCTGACCAACAATTCGGTCCTCCAGCAGCAACAGCTCCTACTAGGGGCAACGACCGAGGCCATGTCAGAGGCCGAGGCAGGGGCAGGACTCAGCCCATTGCTCAGACAGAAGCCCCAGCTGCGGAGCCCCAGATATAGATTAATGAGGGGGCTCCAGCTTAGACCATTCCAGGGGGACTAGCTCATGACCCAGAGGGATTTATTGCTACCTCGGTGCTTCAGGATGCTTTGGTCCGATTGGTGGGCTTTATGGAGGGTGTAGCCCAGGCTGGCACACTCCCAGTGGCAGCAGTCGTATCTCAGGCTGGATCAGGGGTTCAGACTCCCGCTACCCACACTCCTGATCAGACTACTCCACATATTCAGACCCCAGCAGCCAATCCAGCTAGGGTAGTTCAGCCAGTTGCTGCAGAACCGCTTGTTGATGGAGCAGCTATGTCCTCCGATGCTTTGTGGAGACTGGATAGCTTTATCAAGCTTTTCCCTGTTTATTTCAGTGGTGCTACTTCAGAGGATCCTCAGGAATATCTTAATAGATGTCATGAGGTTCTTCAGAACATAGGTATTTTGGAAACCAAAGGGGTCGACTTCGCTGCTTTTCAGATGATTGTTTCCGCCAGAAATGGTGGAGGGATTATTTGTTGACTAGACCTATTGGGTCAGCTGATTTGACTTGGGATCAGTTTTCGCATCTCTTTTTGGAGAAGTTTCTTCCTATCACTACTAGAGAGGAGCGTCGCCGTTAGTTTGAGCGTCTTCAACAGGGCAGCATGATTGTCACCCAGTATGAGACTCGCTTCGTGGATTTGGCTAGACATTTTATTCTTTTGTTTCCCACAGAGAGAGAAAGGGTCAGGAGATTAATTGAAGGCCTTGCTCAGCCGATCAGATTGCAGATGGTTAAGGAGACAGGGAGCGAGATTTCCTTTCAGGATGCGGCCAATGTGTCCAGGAGAGTTGAGATGGTTCTTGGACTAGGAGGTCAGGGTTCGGACAAGAGACCTCACCATTCTGGTAGATTTAAAGGTACCTCGTCTGGAGGCGGGGATACTTAGGGTAGAGGCCATTCTTCCAGGCCATTTCAGTCAGCACTTCAGACATCCCATGGTGCCTTAGGTGGTCGTGTCTCTTACTTGCCTTATTCTGATCAGCCAGCCCTTATCAGAGCACCTCCTCTTTAGAGTTATTATCGTGGTCAGCCGGCTCGTTAGGGTCAGCCTCAGTACCAGTATGGGTTCTATGAGTGTGGTCAGTACTGGCATATTCGGAGAACTTGTCCGAGATTTTTAGGTAATCAACCTCAAGATCAAAGTTCTCGTGCTATAGTTCCGGCACCAGCTGCCAGCCAGCCATGGGTATGGGTCAGGTAGTCAGAGGTAGAGGTCAGAATGTTAGAGGTGGAGGCCAGACTGCTAGAGGTGGAGGCCAGCCCAATAGAGGTGGAGGTCCACATGTCAGAGGTCGTCCCAGAGATACCCTGATTGTATGTATTTCTGGATAGACCCGAGGTGGAGTCCTCCGATGTTGTTATCATAGGTACCATTTCTGTTTGCAATAGAGATGCTTCAATTATGTTTGATCCGAGGTCTACTTATTCTTATGTATCATCTTATTTTGCTTCGTATTTGGTTGTGCCCGGCGATTCCTTGAGCATCCGTATTTATGTGTCTACGCCCGTGGGGGACGCTATTGTTATAGATCATGTGTATAGTTCATGTGTAGTCGTTATTGAGGGTCTTGAAACTAGTGTAGACCTTTTGCTTCTTGACATGGTCAATTTTGACGCCATATTGGGCATGGATTGGCTGTTACCTTATTATGCCATCTTGGATTGTCATGCCAAGACAGTTACGTTAGCCTTTCCAGGGTTGCCCCATTCAGAATGGAAAGGGACTCCTGGTCATTCTCCCCGCAGAGTAATTTCTTATGCCAAGGGTCGTCGCATGGTTGAGAAGGGATGCTTGGCTTATTTGGCTCATATTCGTGATTCTAATGTTGAAGTCTCTTCGATAGATTAGGTGCCTATTGTTCGTGAGTTTCCCGAGATGTTTTCGGAAGACCTGCTGGGGATTCCACACAGGGATATTGATTTTTCCATTGATGTGGCTCCCGGCACTCAGCCCATTTCTATTCCTCCACACAGTATGGCCCCACCAGAGTTGAAAGAATTGAAAGAACAGTTGCAAGACTTGCTTGATAAGGGCTTCATTAGGCCTAGTGTCTCGCCTTGGGGTGCACCGGTTTTGTTTGTGAAGAAGAAGGATGGATCTATGAGGATGTGTATAGATTACCGCCAGTTGAATAAAGTCACCGTCAAGAATAAATATCCATTGCCGAGAATTGATGATTTATTTTATCAGCTTCAGGGTGCCAGTGTGTTTCCAAAAATTGATCTGAGATCGAGCTACCATCAGTTGAATATTAGGGCATCCGATGTTCCTAAGTCAGCCTTTTGGATGAGCTATGAGCACTATAAATTTCTAGTGATGTCTTTTGGTTTGACTAATGCCCCAGCAGCCTTTATGGATTTGATGAATTGCATTTTCAAGCCTTACCTGGACTCCTTCGTAATTGTGTTCATTGATGATATTCTAATATACTCTCGCAGTCAGGAGGATCATAAGAAGCACCTTGATGATAGGCTATAATTGCATATTTTAGTCGCTTATTACACTCTAGTTTACTGCACTTTAATTGAGTTTGAGCTTTAATCGCTAGTATTTTGCACTAATTGTGTGTTGTATGCCTTGTAGGAGTGATTCCAGGCTATATAGATGTTATGAAATAAATTCAAGTGATTTGGATCTTTGAAGTCTGAGTAAAAGCCCAAGTAATTAAGTCGGGATTGTGTTCGAGGGTCAAATTTGATAGTTAAGAACAAACAAAGACTCGAGGAGATATATTGTGCACTTTCTAGTAAAATAGACATAACTACTCTTTTCTCTTAACTCCATTTGGTCTATATAATATATGGTTGGAAAGCTAACTCAAAGGGATACAACTTTCATGTTTTACGTTTTTCCATATTACAAGTGGAACAGGGTGAAAAATGCGGTAGAAACCGCAACCGCGGAACTGACGCTCAAATGGGGAAGAAACTTTTCGATATGCGTGGCCACTAGCGTGGCTTAGCGCGGCCGTGTTACTCCAGACCTGAAAAACTGTCCTTTTTCGCGTAGGATAAGGTATAATTGTTTAGGCCTGGCCCTACTTGGTATATATACATGAAAAAACTGTATTTTGAAGAGGTTGGACATACTTTTGACACAAATTCGACCTAAGGAGGCAGAGACACGATAGGAGCAAGGCGGGGAATTCTTCTACGAGTTTTTCCTTCGTATTCCTATTTTTCATTGTTGGTTATGAATTCTAGTATTGTAGTTTTACATACTATTATGAATAACTAATTTGTTATCTAGGGTTTTGATGAAACCTTTTGTAGGATAAATTCTTATTATGTTTTTATATAATTGAGCCGTTGGATTTATCTACTTGTTCAACTACATCTTTATTGTTGTTGATTGAATGGCCATCGATTGACTGTACCTATTTATTATGTGTTTCTTGATAAAGGATACATATTTAGGTGGTTGTTGAACAACGTCACTCCTAACGTATGTGAGAAATCAATACAGCGAGTTTAAAGGTAGGTTTAGAAATAACGAAGCCTTGACGTGATCATAGTGAGCGGTTAGATAAAGCCAACTAGCGTAGTTCAAGAGAATATGCCTAGTAAATTATTTTAGTTGCTCGAGAGAGAATAACGGCATCTAAAGTGCTCATGATCAGTAGAGAATACATAGGCAAAATTGTAGGGAACATAGCGGGAATGATTCCGACAATTAGGGAAATCATTACTCTAGACCTCCTAAATTTAATCTCCAGCCCTTAGTATCTTTAGTTGTTAATTTACTGCTTTAGTTTCTTAGTTAATTAGTTAGATATAAAAATCTTAATCTTTATAACTTAGAAATTTAGTCGAGCTTGTCTTCTTTGCGATATTGAACAGTTATAGCGAAACCTTAGTTCTCTGTGGGATTCGACTCCGGACTTTTAGACCGGATTATATTTGCAGTGACCGCTTATTCCTTTTAGGACTAGAGTTGGGCGAGATCACACCTCCGGATAGCGCTCCATACTTTGAGGGATAATCAGTTGTATGCAAAATTTCCAAAGTGCGAGTTCTGGTTGGATTCAGTAGCTTTCTTGGGTCACATCGTATCAGTAGAGGGTATTCAGGAAGATCCTAAGAAGATAGAGGCAGTCAATAACTGGTCTAGACCCACTTCGGCCACAGAAATTAGGAGCTTCTTGGGTTTGGCGGGTTATTAACGTCGGTCTGTAGAGGGGTTCTCGTCTATAGCAGCCCCGATGACTAGATTGACTCAGAAAAGTGACCTATCCAAATGGTCGGACGAGTGTGAGGCAAGATTTTAGAAGCTCAAGACTGCCTTGACTTCAGCACTGGTGTTGGTGTTACCATCAGGTTCAGGATCTTTCACGGTCTATTGTGATGCTTCCCGTGTTGGGCTTGGAGCGATATTGATGCAGGAGGGCAGGGCGATTGCATATGCATCTCGACAGTTGAAAGTTCATGAGAAGAATTATCTTGTCCATGATTTAGAGTTGGCAGCCATTGTTCACGCATTGAAAATATGGAGGCACTATCTTTATGGTGTGCCGTGTGAGGTTTACATGGATCATCGCAGTCTCCAGTACTTGTTCAAGCAAAAGGATCTTAATTTGAGATAGAGGAGATGGTTAGAGTTATTGAAAGATTATGACGTCACTATATTGTATCATCCAGGAAAGGCCAATGTGGTGGCCGATGCATTAAGTAGGAAGGCAGTGAGTATGGGCAGCCTTGCATTAATTCCAATCGGTGAGAGGTCATTGGCTTCAGATGTTCAGACTTTGGCTAATCAATTCGTGAGGTTAGACATTTCAGAGCCCCGCCGTATTTTATCTTGTACAGTTGCTCGATCTTCTTTATTTGAGCGTATCAGAGATCGGCAGGATGATGACCCACATTTGATGGTCCTTAGGGACACAGTTCGGCATGGTGGTTCCAATAAGGTTATAGTTGGAGATGACGGTGTTTTGAGAATGCAGGGTCGTATATGTGTGCCTAATGTTGATGGGCTTCGTGAGCTGATCCTTAAGGAGGCTCACAGTTCCAAGTATTCCATTCACCCAGGTGCCTCCAATATGTACAAGGACTTACGGCAACATTATTGGTGGTGAAGGATGAAGAATGATGTTGCTTATGTGGCTCGTTGCTTGAATTGTCAACAGGTAAAGTATGAGCATCAGAGACCAGGCGGTTTGCTTCAGCAGATAGAGATTCCTGAGTGGAAGTGGGAGCATATCACTATGGACTTTGTTGTTGGACTCCCACGAACTCAGAAGAAGTTCGACGCCGTTTGGCTTATTATGGATAGGATGACTAAATCAGCACATTTCATTCCAGTGGCAAGTACTTATACTTCGGAACGGTTGGCAAAGATATATATTCGAGATATTTTTCACCTTCACGGTGTGCCCGTGTCTATTATTTCTTATCGAGGTACGCAGTTGACCTTGCACTTTTGGAGGGCAATTTAGCCTGAGTTGGGTACACGCGTTGAGTTAAGCACAGCATCCATCCGCATACAGACGGGCAGTCTAAGTGTACTATTTAGATCTTGGAAGATATGCTCCGCGCATGTGTTATTGATTTTGGAGGTTCTTGGGATCAGTTCTTGTCGTTAGCGGAGTTTGCCTACAATAATAGTTATCAGTCGAGCATTCAGATGGCTCCCTATGAGGCATTATATGGTAGACGTTGCAGATCGCCAGTTAGATGGTTTGAGCCGGGAGAGGCTCGGTTATTGGGTACAGACTTAGTTCAAGAGGCCTTAGATAAGTTCAAGATTATACAGGATCGACTTCGTGCAGCTCAGTCCAGGCAAAAGAGTTATGCCGACTGTAAGGTTCGTGATGTGGCATTCATGTGGAGATAGGGTATTACTTCGGGTATCGCCCATGAAGAGTGTTATAAGATTTGGGAAGAAGGGTAAGTTGAGCCCTAGGTATATGGGGCCATTTGAGATTCTCGATAGAGTGGGGGAGGTAGCTTATAGACTTGTGTTACCTCCAGGGTTATCCTCAGTTCATCCGGTATTCCATGTGTCTATGTTTCGGAAATATCATGGTGACCCGTCCCATGTGTTAGATTTCAGCTCTATCCAATTGGACAAAGATTTGACCTACGAGTAGGAACTGGTAGCCATTTTAGACCGCCAGGTTCGTCAGTTGAGATTAAAGGGTTACCCTTTAGCTCGAGTGCAATGGAGAGGTCAGCCTGTTGAGGTAGCTACTTGGGAGTCTGAGTCGGACATGCGGAGTAGATATCCCCACTTGTTTGCCAGTTCAGGTAATTTTCTATGTCCGTTCGAGGACGAACATTCGTTTTAGAGGTAGAGATTGTGATGACGCAAAGGGTCATCTTATGAATTAAGACACTATTTTGGCTCATTAACCTTAAAAAGATAAATTTTAGTTACCTCGATTTGTGTGCACAGTCCGGGCGTGAAACTGGAAAGCATTTATGTGAAAACATATGAAATAATAAATTTTGAGAGTTAAATTTGATTTTAGTTGACTATGGTCAATATTTTGAGTAAATGGACCAGGATCTGTGTTCCGACGATCCCGGGAAGTCCGCAGTAAAATATGGGACTTGGGCGTATGCACGGAATTGAATTCCGAGGTCCCTAGCCTTAGAAATCAATTTTTGAAGAAAATTATTGTGCTGGATTATTAAGGAAATAAAGAAATGAACTAATGTATGAAATCATTGGTATCAGGCCTGTATTTTTGGTTCCGGAGCCCGATACAAGTTTGTTATGATATTTAAGTCCTATGTGTGAAATTTGGTGAGAATCGAAGTTGATTTGATGTGATTCGGACGTCCGGTTGAGAAATTATGAAATTGAAGTCTTCTTGAGGAAAATCATGAGTTTGAGGTTAAATTTGTAGTTTTTGATGTTATTTTGATGATTTGATCGCACGAGCAAGTCCGTATGATATTTTTAGACTTGCGTGCATGTTTGGTTTGGAGCTCCGAGGGCTCTGGTGAGTTCCGGGTAGGCTGCGGAGTGTTTAGAACTTAAAAATCTCAGTTGTGCATCTGGTATCTGTCACCAGGTCTCTGATCTCGCAATTGCGAGACCAGGCTACGCAATTGCGAAGTCTGCAGGCCTGGGAAATGCGATGATTTTGTCGCAAATGCGAAAAAAGCCTAGCAAGGCCAACTTCGCAAATGCGACGCACTGGACGAAATTGCGAATGCCTCCATATGTCGCAAATCCAACACTTTTGTCGCAAATGCGAAGGCAGCAGGATTTCAAAGGGTTCGCAATTGCGAACCCTTGATCGCAATTGCGATAACTGCAGCCTGTTAAGTGAGATTTTAGATGGGATTTTCACCCATTTTTCAATTCTCTCAAACCCTAAACCTCCATAGGCTATTTTCCAAAGACTTAAACTTCTCCAAATCATTGGTAAGTGATCTCTAACTAATTCCTTTCAACCCTTAACAACTTTTAACAAGATTCAACCTAGAATCTAGAGTTTTAATGGTAAAAATTAGAATTTTTGGGTAGAACTTAAGAACTTCGAAATTTGGGAATTTAGACCTCGAATTGAGGTCGGATTCCAAAACCAATTGTATATCCGGGATCGGAGGAGAATGTACAAACGGGTTTTCGTCCGAACCTCGATTTTAGACCAAGCGGGCTCAGGGTCGATTTTTGTCTTTTGATAGGAAAACCATGATTTTTCATTAAAGTTAATGCCTTTAGGAATAATTAATGATATTGAACCAGTTGTGATTAGATTCGAGCGGGTTAGAGGCAAATTCTAAGGGAAAAGTTGTGCTTGAGCAGTGAATAGCTTGTGGAATTGAGGTAAGTGTTTGGTTTAACCCTGACTTGAGGAAATAGGAATCCCCAACTTAAATGTTATGTGTAATTGCATGTGAATGGTGCATAGGTAAGGTGACGAGTATTTATGCACCACCAACTTATCTGTTGAACATGATCCCTTTCCCATTTCCAATTTATTTGATCCCTGGCTTAATTGTTCTATAATCATTGATGCTCCCATGTCTACTTGTTTTCGTCAGCTTGTTGTTAAGTATTGTTTCAAGTATTTTGGAAGTGTTTATTGTTCCCTTGGCTTCATTGTGATACAAAAAATGGTGAGCTGGTTGAAAGTGTTTTACTATATATTCCGATTGGTTTCATGGTGAAATGATAATTGATGAATTTTATGAATAGTACAGCTTTTTGTGTACAATTATTGAGACATAAATATTGTGAAAGGTATTTGACCTAAATTGTGAAACCTCTTTCTATAAATAAAGAGATGTGATTTTCTGGTAGGAGCGGGTTGCACGCCGCAACAAGGAGTGATAAGGGTGGACAGGTGGGATCGGGTTGCACGCCGCAACAGGAGAAATAAGGGTGATATATATATATGGAGGAGCAATAAGGTTGGACAGGTGGGAGCTGGTTGCGCGCCGCAACAAGGAACAATAAGGGAGGATATTCATGTTTTACTGATTTTTAAACATAAAAACTGGAATACTCACTGTTTTATTGTTGTCGTTTCATATTCTGCACTTACGATTATTTTAAACTGAAACTTGGAAATTTTCGTGAGAATTGGTTATAGCTGAGAACTGGAAGAGTTATCCGAGTTCTTTTATTTACTTGTTGCAAGTACTGTTTAATTTGCTATCATTTCCCTTCTTGTTTCATTATATATTGTATCCCGATTATGTTATAAAGGCCTCGTCGTAGCCTCGTCAGTACTTCGTCGAGGTTAGGCTCGGCACTTACCAGTACTTAGGGTTGGTTGTACTGATACTGCACTCTGCACTTTTTGTGCAGATCCAGGTACCCGCCAACGCTGATTCGTTGAGCAGTAGTGGAGTAATTACACGGATACACGAGGTAGATCTACTGGTGTCCGCAGATTCTTGAAGTCTTCCTCTTATTAATTAGATTGTTGTTTTAATTCATTCGAAATAGAGATATGTTTTTTTTCATCCACATCTTGTAGTATTATTAGTAGTTCGTGAATTGTGACACCAGACCCTGGGTAGTTCAATACTAGCATTAGTTTCGTGGTTTCATTTTCGTTACCTAATTATTATTGATCTCATTGTTGGAATAGTAATAGATTTCGCACTCATTTTAAACTGTTTACTTATGTCTAAATAGATTTATAAAAGAATTCGGTTAGCTAAATTCTAACATTGGCTTGCCTAGCAAGTATGGTGTTAGGCGCTATCACGATCCCGAGGGCTGGGAATTTGGGTCGTGACATGTATGTAGTGATTGTGGTGTTTATGTTGTTGCATTTGCTGAGTACATCATTAAAGGAAACAATATTCCTGAAGCTATTGATATTTATGGGATACAGAACCGATATAGTATATTGATATGGGATTATGGAGTGAAGAAACAAAGAGCACATGCACCTAGTGATGACGAGTCTACTGGTAGATTGAAGGATCTGGCAAAAAAGGATAACAAGAAAAGGGGAAAGTCCTTCCATTGTTGATGACAAGGATTTGAAGGATAATAAGAAAAAGAGCAAGTCGCATTCCGTTGTTGATGACAAGGCTTTAAAGGATATATAAAAAAGGGAAAGTCGAAGGGCAAGATGAAGTAGTTTGGGATAGTTTAGCAGAAAATTCACATGTAGTTTTAAGATGAAGTAGTTTTGTTATGACATTGTCTTATGATTGGATACAGTTGCATACTTATCACATTTTATGTTTTGTTTGGGATGTTTTTGAACAATATGTTTGAAATGCTAATGTTGAATATTACTTCTAATTGCGACTTGTTTGTTTTCAGTTAATAGTGAAATTATGTAAGTTTCAGATTTTGTGTAGTTTTGACTTTTCTACAGTTTTAGTTTTGTAATTTATACAGATAATTTGTTTCGGCGGGTTTTGCAAATTTAGCTGGTGTTGCTAAGTTGTTATAGGAAGTTTTGTGAATGAAGTTTGGGGGTCAGCTAAACTGTATATAAATTGTATAGCGACAGTCTAGTTTGTATAATTTTGTATAGTAACAGTCCTTTTGTATATGTTTTGTATAGTGACATCTATTTTTATAATTTTTTCGTATAATGACATCTTTTTTGTATATTTTTTGTATAGTGATATCTATTATGTATATTTTTTGTATAGTCACAGTCTATTGTATGTAAATTGTATATACAGTATTGACGGTCTATTTTTCTTTTTTTCTTTTTTTTGTTATAAATATAAATGTTTAATTTTGTATATTTTATGTATATTGACAGTATTTTTTGTATATTTGTTTTATGGTGACATCTATTTTGTATATTTTTTGTATAGCAACAGTTTATTTTTTTATTTTTGTATAGGAATAAAATATAACATATAAATTGAATAGTTACAGTCTATTTTGTATATTTTTTGTATAGTGATATTATTTTTTGTATATATTTTGTATATTTTTTTGTATAGTGACATCCATATAGTATTTAGAATAAAACTTCTCCCAATACTTTCATTACGATAAAAATTAGCATCTTTATTCATACATTAGAGAGAATCTGATTGCAAATGTCATTATTTTTTCAATATTCTAATGGTAACATTTACAAGGGAAAATGTTATAAAATACTACATCATTGTAGCAACATCTACTAGTTGTCTTGAGCATTCCTGTATGTTCTTTTATTGTGTCCTTATTTTCCACACAGTCCACAAGTAAATGTTTCAGTATATAAATATTCATAAAGTCCCTTGCGTCACGACTTCGTCGGTCTTTCTGATTTTTCCTTCACTATCGGTGGTAGGACCATATTATCTAACACCTCTGTTGGAAGGGCCCATGTAGTTTCATCTGGAAGTGGATTAACTGGAACTTCATACGTCTTCTTGAAGTATTCCTTGGTGTAATAGGAAGAACAATATTTGGGTGCTTCTATGTGTGTGTAGTCCAATACTGCCATAGCATGTGAACAAGGAATCTCATCCACTCAAAATCGTTTACACGAGCATTCTCATTTTTGCAAGCAGACTATGTTTCGCCTTTGTTCAGCATCCATTACTACATATACATAATCGATTGAATACCTCACCTAAATTTAAATATATAACATTAGTAAAATAGGGATATGACAAGTATTAATGCATTTTTTTCAAAGTATATTATTCAGGCGTATGAAGTAAGACATGATAAAAGAATATTTACTGTTATCTTTTGCGAAAAATAGCTATTTTCCTTCACCACTTTTTTATATTTTTTTCCTAGGCCAGTAAATACAATCATTGCAGTCATTCTATTTGTATTATTTCATTACATAACCTAATTCATCATGTGATCTAGCAAACTCATGATTGGTATCTCTCTTGCCTCTCTGTTTCTTGCATTGAGTGACTCGGCATTATTTGAAGCCATCACTATGGATTATTAACAGTGGAATGCGCTATGGACCACTTTTCATAACCAACTTAGAACAGGTAACCCCTTACCCTCTTATCAATGTTGTCCATATCTTGCATGAGGCAATTAAAATCTTCAATTTTGTATGCTCTCGCCATTGCAAAAAATACTTCCCTTAGCTAGTCATGGTTCTTCTTGAACTGCTTCTTTATGTTATTCCAAAGATGAAAGATATACAGTGAGATACCTCTGGATACACAATCGAAGCACCCCTCAATATGCTTTCATGACTATCGGATATGATGCACATCCTTTTCATTTCCCCAAAAGCCTGTCTAAACATTTCAAAAAGTCATTCCCAGGAAGCATCATTTTCAGAATCGACAACAGCATATGCTAGTGGAAAAAATTTACCTGGTTAAGCAAATAAGAAAGCATTTACATGTTATTTTTGTTATACACGGATAAGAACTATCTATACCATATATAATTATTATACGAGTCTGCGACATATTCATCTGTTGCATCTTGCGCGCTAGCTGTTAACATTGTTCCCCTGTGTGATGATTTGAGGAATGTCCCTTCAACCACTACAATAGTGTAGCAGTATTTCCATCCTATGATTGATGCATTTAGTGGGACAAAAACATACATGAAGCGTCCGTCCCCTGATTTATGTAACATTGTGACAGAACCAGGATTTGTCATATTTATCATATACAAGTGACCCGGCAGTTTACTATAAAATTTGCGTGGTATCCCTCTTAGCAGTTCAAGCGCCTTTTCTTTTGTTCTATAAGCTTTTACGTAACTCATAGTAATACCATATTGTTGTTTCATGTCGCTCATGGTGTTTTTCGGAGTGTATATTGTTTTTGGGGAATATTTATTGCAAATTATTTTTGCAATGGCTGACGAAATAGTATGACGTTGTGAAAAAATCTACTTGTCTCTGGGCAAGTGTGAACATCATTGAACCGTCTAACCTTGAAGACATTTGATTTGTGTAGACTTGAAGATCTAATACTCCATTTGCAACTTTCATCCACACATGTAAGACAATATCTATTTAAAATATAGTGTTATGATAATGCACTTCTTCAGATTTTTATACTTGTGTCTCAAATAAACAAGCAGTATACATATGCAATCTTATTATACAATAATACAAGCAATATACACAAAACTACAGAAAAGTTCAATATCATACGTAGAAATCATACCTTGTTGTAGATGATCTATCCACTATAAATTGACATTTTTCTCGTATTGTGTAGTGCTTCATAACACTAATAAGTGTATCTTTGTCCTAATATAACTGACCTTCTGCAATTTCTTTATGTTGTGGATTGTCTATTATACAATTTCCTTTCATTATTTCAATTTTGTCTTTTTTTCCATGATTATACATCATCTCAACAATATTAGTTCCGTGTATTTCTACGTTCTGACATTGTAAACCAGCTGAAGTTGTTCCGAGTAAGTTGCCACCCAAGTATGAACTTGAATATGAGTATTCAGCACTTGAATACAGAGTTTTCAACGTTATGCATAATGGATATTCAGTGATATCCATGTTTTTCTTTTTCAACTCCATATACAAGCGCACACTCATATCATTGTATATTGGAATTGCTATATAGCCACCCTTCACTGTATATTTTATTATTGAATCTATACCTAGTTGCTTGTATATCTCATCAACAAAATAGTCCGAATTGATCAGCACGCCATTAACAAGGAAATTAACAAATTTACTCTCACTTACCCATTCACCACTGTGTTGAAGTAAAATCGGAATCAAAATTGGAACAATAGTTCCAACATTCACAATATCCATAGACATTAGTTGAGTTTTTCAATTTTGTATCAATTTCACAATTTAAGAACAAATTCTCAACTCTATTAAGTTGATTGTAGGTCACAATTGTGCAAAAACTTTGAATTTTACCGTGAATTTTTTGGAGCTCTTCTCTGGATTTAATCTTCAGAAACCTTAGAATTTTTTTGACAATGTGAATAATTGGCAGACTTTTATAGTGTTTGGAGATTGAAGATCACATACTGAACGCGTGAATTTAGGTAACAAAATGGATTAGGAATGCTTTCCTTTTCGTTTGGTTGAGCGTATTCAATTGCTGACCTTTATTATTATTTTTAAGTTATGACTTGTATAAGATTATTTTGTGGCTATTAAGTGATATAATTTTGACCCTAGTGGCTACAAATGAACTTTGATCTATAATATATGACTTAGCTTTGGCTTTCTGAATCATTCAGAATCAAGAAACTATTAAACTTTGACCATTTCCCTTTAGTCTAATTTTTATAGGATTGTTTGTCTTAAACATTCAATAGTACAGCAAAATATTACATTTCTAATAATTTTCGGTTCATGCTTTTTATTTAAATAAAGTATAAGTGCCATTGTTTTAAGCCTTTAATATTTGACAATAATCCCTATTTTTCCCACTTATTCAGTAGTGTAAATAAACTGTACACAGTTTAGTATTCTCCTTTGAAGAATTTTTTTTTCCCCATATAATATACGTGTGGCGCAGTTTAATTAGTATTCTCCTTTAATTTTCTTTCCACATATTGATTATATATATCAGTCTAGGAATTGTATGATTTGTTTGGAAAAACATTTAGGCTCTTTTTATTAAATAATTACCAAAATGGTTTAGGCTTGGTTTGGTAAATAAATAAAAGGTCTGGAATCACATGAAGCATATATTTAATTCTGAAACTAAATATAGTGTTAGCCTAGCAACACGATAAGTGTTAATTCTGACGATGTGATGCATAATATAGAGTGAAACAAATGCGACTTTTCTTTAAAGAAATTGTAATAAATGAGATTTTGAATAAAAGTGAATTTTATTTTTCCCGCTACTGAATGAGAAGTGGTTTTTTTGATTTCTGCGGTCTTGGCCTGAGAAAAGTGATCTCTGAAACTGAAATTCGACTGAAAAGTTACCAATAGAATAGGCTATTGAAACTAAAATTCTGCTGTGACTACAAGTTTATAGTGCTCAATATATAGACCTATATAAAGAATTAATAACTTGTAGGGAGAAAAAGTTTCATATTATGAGAAGCATTGAGTTGCAAGCTTGTTTGGATGATTGTTCGGTGTCATTTCATAATGTCTCGTATTATATGTTATTATATTGTTTTTATGTATATAATATTTCGATGGGTTGTATCGTTTCATGATGTTATGAACTACCGATATGAAGAATAAACTTGCAATATTACAAAGAAAAAATAGGATACGAGATAGAATTATTGTATATAAAGGTAGGATAAAGAATAAAATATGATTATTTAATACTAAGGAATGAGTAACGACGCGATCACACAAAATCGGTCATCACATAAAGTGACATTTTTCGTCTTTATGTAACAACAGATTTAACAGTACGATAAAATAAAATTAAAATAACAATCAAAATAAATTTTATTTTTAAAATAACAATAAGATAATACCATCCGAACAAGCTGCTAAGAATTACAGGAAAGTTAAAAGTATAAATGCTGGAAAAGTTAAGGACTAAAACTGTAACTAACCTTAAAATTTATTGCCATAATCTTTAGTGGTAAAATCAACAGATATGATTTCGAAATTTAAACAAAACAAAACAAAACAAAAGTCAACAATCTAATTGTTTTCATTTTCATTAATAAGCTTGCAATCCAAACAAATGGAATTTATTATTTCGAAATTGCTTTTATGCAATGCCAGCACATCATTACATGTTCACAGTTGTCCTGATAAACATAAAATTACATGTGTTCTTTACAATTACATGTGTCCTCCTGCATGTATTAATTTAATAAGTGTATAACATGTGTTGTTTATATATACGTTTTGTACTAAATTTGTTATAAAATACTTGACTTTTTAAAATTAAAAAAAATTTACTTATTACGGTTTTTTAAATCTTTGTTCTAATTAATGATGTACTATTAATTAGGTTTGGTTTTTAAAAGAAATATAAAATGATAGTTTAGACAGTCATTATTATATAAACTATTAAATATTTTTCTAGAGGGTGTGCTTTAAAACACAAAATAATATGGATCAGGGTATGTATTTTACATTAGTTTATTTATTACTTCTTCCAGTCCTTTTTATCTGTCACTCTATTATAAAATTTATTCAAAATATTTTTCATTTCCAAGAAGTCATTAATTACTTTTTCAGTTTCATTATTACTATTTCAAGAAGACAAATAATCACTATAATTTAGTCAAAAACCACATGTGTCCTTTACAACGACATGTGTCTTTCTGCATGCATCAAATAAAATAAGAATATAACATACGTTACTTATATAGATGTTTTGTAACTTAAATTACAATTTCCAAGTATTTTGATTAACTAAATTAATTACAAAATATTCGACATTTTTAAGAAAAGAAGAAATTATTTATTATGTTTTTTAAAGTGTACCTAACATAGAGTTAATTAAGTTAGATGTTTAAAAAATAAAAATGATAGTTTACACAAGCATTCTTATGATTAAAACTAAAATATTTCCTAAAGTGTGTGCAAAGGCCTTTATACAAATCATAGGAATCGGTATATCGTAATGGGATATAAGATTTAAAATTTATGGATTATGACCTGAAGTTAATACAATATTAATAATTAAATTTACAGTGAAATACTTATAGATATTATAGTGAATTTATATATATAATATGAACAAAAGTTATCAAGTTTACGTGACTCGTAATTGAGCTCAAAGTTCGCCTCGATGTTTATATTTTACCTTACACTATTAAAAAATAAGAATTAGCGGCGGAGAAATTATGTAATTAAATAGAAAGATTCATCGCCTAATCCTATTAACAACGAATTAGAGACAAATATTAAGAAATTTTGTTAGTTACGAGCGATTTTGTGACATATAAGCAACAAAGTTCATAACCAATTTCAGTTTTTTTGTAGTGTTAGTTTATTCTTCCATTCAGTCGCTATTATCTATCATTTTATCTTAGAATTTGTTCAATATTTTTTCATTCTCAAGATCTTGAAGTCATTAATTATTTTTTCAAATTCACTTTTACTACTCCGTTTCAAAATGAATAAACCTTTTTATTATTTTGGGAGTCAAATAAAAAAAAATTATTATATTTTTTTGCAAATAGTTTTTACGTATTTTAAATTGTCCATTGTTGTGACTTATATAGTATTTTTATATAGTTTTTAAATATATAATTTTTATTTCAAAAAATTTAAAGAATTTATGTTCGAATTCACATAAAAAATTATTCAATTTGACTGTCGTACTCTGAAAATATTTAAATAAATTAAAAACAGATGGAGTATTTCAAGAAGACAGATGTCAATAATTACATTTTTTAGGGTAAGTAATAATTATACATTTTATAACCGATTAAATATTTTCTTTATACTAGACGTGCCAAAATTTTAGACAACAAATAAAAGGATTAAAATAAGTACTAGTATTAATTATAATAATTAATCCGTTTGATGCATAGAATACTTTATCCAAAAACTCCCCACCCACCCAACTCCCCCACCCAACCCAAAAAAAAAGATTACTGACGTCACCAATACCGGTCATCAAAACCCAGAATCCAAAGTAGATTCTGCTGAAAAGCACATATGTCAGGCCCCACTTTAAATAATAAGGGCATTACTTATTTTCTTTATTTGACCTTTTTCTTACCGCATTTAGTAATTAAATATAAAAATTAATATGATACCTAAATATTAATAATCACTTCACGTTCGAAAAAGATATAAGAATTTAATCTTAACATATGATATGAATATGGAAGAATAAAGAGATAAACGCATTTCAATAACACTTGATAAGAACGTGATCATACAAATCATTATTTAAGGTCAATAAATATGGAGCACAGCATATTCTATTAAAATTTATATCCTGCAAGAGAATTCAAATATTTCTAGACATTTTAAAAGAAAATTCTACATAAAATCTTAAAAGTATATATAAAAATTATATATTTATATCTCGGTTTGGTTCGGATTTTTTTACTCAATACCAAACCAAGTCGAATTATTTAATCGGTTTAGTTTGACTTTTCGATTTGGTGTGATTTTTCTGTTCGGCTTGTACACCCTAGTTTACCCTATTTTGCCGAAGTCATTCTTCTATATCGGTCCGTCTAGGTAGGACTCACAACTAAGCAAAGACTTAGATGTTATCTTGTAATACGTGTGATGACCAATAGGTTATTTTCAGTTTTAGTCTTTTTTTTCTGTTTCAAAATCTCGATTAGCTCTGTTTAGACTTCCTTAATTTGCATTCATAGTCCGTGTCTTCTTCCGAAAAGTTTTTATGTGATTTGGGACTTGGGCATATGCCCGAAATCGAATTTGGAAGTCCCTAGCTTGATTTAACGTAATTTGTTGAAAACTAGAAGTTTAAAGGTTTAACGAATTTCTAAGTTTGACCGTAGTTTGACTTTGTTGTTATCAGGTTCGGATTTCGGTTCCAAAACTTGGTATAAGTTCATTATAGTATTTATAACTTGTCTGCAAATTTTGGTGCAAAACGGAGTTGATTTGACGTGATTCGGAAGTCCGGTTAAAAGTTCTTAAGTTTCTTTGAAAAATTCATTTGTTTGGTGTCCGACTCATAGTGTTATTTGGTGTTTTAATCGTGTGAGCGAGTTCGTATGATATTATTACACTTGTATACATGTTTGATTTGGAGCCCGAGGGGCTCGAGTGAGTTTCGAGAGGCTACGGAGTAGTTTTTTGCTTAGAGAAATAGCTGATGTTTCTTTGCTTTTGGTGTCACCTGTAAATCTTGCATTTGCGAGGTCTGGCTCGCAAATGCGAGCCTCGCTTTTGCGAACAGTGATACGCATTTGCGAGTATGGGCTGCGCTGGGGAGAGTTCGCATTTTCGAAAAATTGTTCGCATTTGCAGACTCTGTATCTTCGCAATTATGAAGGTGTTGGTCGCAATTGCGATCATTGACTGACTTGGTGCTTCTTTGCATTTGCGAAGTATTGTTCGTATTTGCGGACTGATTTTGTTCGCATTTGCGACAAAATGGTCGCATTTGCGACGACAACAGGCTCGATGGATTTTTCTCATTTGCGAAGGGTTGATTGCTTTTGCAATTATCGCAATTGTAAACTATGTGTCGCAATTGCGATAAACTACGGTTGGGTAAAAGAGGGAAAAAGGAGATTTAGCTCATTTCTTTCAAACTGTCAATCCTAAACACTCTAAAGGCGATTTTCCCAAGAGATTTTCTTCCTAAATTCATTGGTAAATGACTTTAATCTACTTCTTTTCAATTACTCATTACATTTCATAAGTTTTTAACATCAAATATATGACTTTTCATGGTAGAAATTAGGATATGGGTAGAATTAGAAATTTTTGTAAATTTAGAATTTTGAATTGAGGTCGAATTTCAAAACTAATTACATAACCGAACTCGGGGGTGAATGGGTGTTCGGTCTTTGGTCTGAATTTTGGTTTTGACCAAGTGGACCCAGGGTTGAATTTTATTGACTATTTTTAATAATGATCTAAATTGAAGCTCTTTCGTTCGTGGGTAATTTCTAAGGCTTATTTTGAATCGTTTGGATAATAATTTGCTAGATTTGGTTGGTTTGGAGGCTTGTTCGAAAGGTAATGTCGTGGTTGAACTTTGAGTTGATTGAGGAGTGAGGTAAGTGTTGGGTCTAACCTTGATTTGAGGGAATTAGGAACCCTTGAGTTATGTGCTATGTGAATTACATGTATGTATATGCGAGGTGACGAGTGTATATACGCCGTCAAATTAGTTGTGTCCATCCTTTTCCGTATTTCATTACTTTATTCCAAGACTTAATCGTTACATTACTTGTTTCCCCTATCTTCATTGCTTTGTATTATGTATTGTTTCATGCCTTAATTGTTATATGTTTATTTGACTTCCATTCCATAATTGTTACTTGTCATTTAGCATTTCTTGTATTAAATTGTCCATCCCCTCCCTAATTCCATAACTATTTACTACTTGTCTTTATTCGTTTTCCTCAACAACATAACAACAACAACATACCCAGTATTATCCCACACCATGGGGTCTGAGGAGGGTAAAGTGTACGCAGACATTATCCCTACCTTGTGAGGATAGGGAAGTTATTTTCAATAGACCCTCGGCTCAGGAAAGCATAATCACCACATTAATGAAAATATAGACAAGAAGAGACAGTACCAAAAAGCCATATAAAAGTAGAATAAAAACAAGAAAATAGTAAGGTGATAAACAATGAAAGAGAACAACAGAAATCTACTACCAACAAAAAGCGAGACTAAGTGACAATACTACTATTATGAACATTCTAGACTACCTACTCTACTACCCTAATCCTCGATCTCCATACCTTCCTATCAAGGGTCATATCCTCAGTCAGCTGAAGTTGCGCCATCTTGTTCTTGCTTTAGCCTATGAGGTATTGCTCTTGTTGTTCTTTTTAGTTTCAGTGAAGTGCTTATAGGGCTTAACGTCCGATTTAGCTATTTATGTGTCTTGCCTAATCACCTCTCACCACCTCTTCTGTGACCTACATCTACCTCTCCGTAGGCCCTCTAATGTCAACCTCTCACACCTCCTCACCGGGGCGTCTATGCTCCTCCTCCTCACATGACCAAATCACCTAACCCGCACTCATTGAAGTAATTTCACTTGTATGTATTGCAAAAAATAGATACCGTTTAGTTGGTAAAGTTGAGACATCCGAGTAGTTCGAATTTCTTTGATTATCATGTTATTCTCCATTGTCGTACGTTTGTTCTTTGATGTATGATTTCTTATAAATGTTAGTTATTGAGTTACTACTGTTAATTGACATTGTTTGGAGAGCGGGTTGCACGCTGCAACGGAAATTAAAAGCTAATGAACTGAAAATACGGAATAAGGATGGACTATGATAGTGACAGATGATTATATAGAGGGGTCGGGTTGCGCGCCGCAACATATTTGCTTAAAGTTTATATTGTGGAATTGGGTTGAACGTTGCAACATGTTGATAAAAGTTATATTTGTTGTGATTGTTGATTTGGCCTCGATTGTTTAGATGAGTTATATGACCGGTTATTTGGGACTCTCTGCTGGTTGATTTGAGTTTCGTTAATATGAGTTACCTGCTTTACTTCTATTCCCGTCTTTCTGCTATTATCATCATTATTGCGTACAGGTTAATGTAAGTGACCCACCTTAACCTCGTCAATACTTCGTCGAGGTTAGGCTCGACACTTACATAGTACATGGGATCGGTTATATTCATACTACACTTTACACTTCTTGTGCAGATACCGGAGTTGATCGCAACATCTTACCGTAGACTTGCTCGGGTCCAGCTACCCAGAAGAGACTTGAGGTATAGCTGCACAGCGCCTACAACTCTGAAATCCCCTTCTGCTTCCTTAGCTGTTCATTTGATTCAGACAGTTATGTTTACTTCAGACCATTATTTGTACTATCGTAGACGCTCTTTTATTCGTGACACCAGATTCGGGGTTGTATTTGAATTTCGTCACTTATTAGCTTATTTATCTCGTTTCAGACTATTCAATTTTTTTATTGTCGTCGTATTTGAAGTTTGTTAAATAATAATTAATAAATACATCTTACGTTGACTCTAACAAGTAAAATGTTAAGCGTGAGAATTCCGGATCGTGACAATCGCTTTTGTCTTTCCGATATGGCAAAAAATCTAATTGAATGATTTTAGCAAAGGCATCCTTCTACATCAGTCCGTCCGGTGAGGGCTTGCGATTAAGCGAAAACACCGAGATGTTGTCTGTAATATTTTTATTTCTCCGATATGGTGAGAAAACCGGTTGGATGATTTATCTACTTTATATCAAATTCATCTTTCTATATCTCATGTAGATTTAATTGATTCTTTTTTTATTTTTTTTATTTTTTTGCAGTTGGCTTAAGCAATTCTGGACGACGTGAAATGACCATCAAAAGAGGTAAGGTATCTATTTATTTTAAATTTCTAGTATGAATTCATGATTTCAGAATTTTTTATCTGTCAAAAATTGTTAGAGATTCAATTTCGGTGTCCTTAAAATTACAGTATAAATATGAAGAAATGTGTTGTCCGAAAAATAATCAAACAATGTTGGGTATTAAACAACACAAAATAAATCATGTTTGATTTATTATTAATTCATTATAAATAAATTTTAGTTTAAACACTTAATTTATGATATACATCAATTTTCTACTATGTAAATAATTTATATCTTAATGAACCTTCATTTTTTGCTAATTATGTATTGAAAGCCATAATTCTTAACATAATTGTTTTCATGTTAATTATTTATCATAAAAATTATAGGAGTTAGTCATCAGCGGCAAAACCAGAAATTTCGATAAAAATACTCAAGATTTATGAATATATATATATTTGACTAATAATTATAATATAATTTTTTGTCGAAAGTTTTCAAGTGATCATCAATGGCGGATCTACATTTAACCTTATGGGTGCTTAAGCACCCATTGCCCCGCTGTCTCCGACATGCACCCGGTGAAATTGAGTTCTCCGTGAAGATGCATTGTTTTTTAGCTACACATTATATTTCTGTATTGGAAACTAGTAATTATATACAAGAATATTGATTGAGCACCCAATCTTAAAAGTAGAAAGTCCAGTTCACGATTTAAAAATCCTGGATCCGCTGTGATCATCCTTCCGTTACTGTAGCTCCGCCCCTGAATGCGGCCTAGTTATAACTTGAGGTTTTAATCTCAGTATAAGCATTATAATTTTTTTATTAATTACTATTCAAGAGACAATTGCACTGAAAAACATTTCAAAAGAATATCATACTAATAATATACATATTGAGAAATATATTTAATGATTTACCTGTATTAAAATCCTAATTGGGATTGGAGAAAATCTTCCCTAAATTTACCGCCCTTCTAATACCTCTCCACCACTATAAATTTCTCCTATTCTTCACTTTCTCCGTCACTTCAATTCATTAGTTTTTCAACTCTGAGTCTTCAATCCTTCTATAGGTATTCCACTTGTTTTCTTTCTCTTTTTCATGTTCTTTATTTATTTATTTATTTATTTATTTTTCTTGTATGTAACGTTTTGCTTTTTTCTTGTATAAAACAGTCAATGATCTTTTTCTTTTTTTGGTTTCTTAAAGTCTTAAAAAAAAAGAAAATTCCTTTGTTTGAATGATATACATTGGTTGGGATTTGTAGGTTTGATGATTTTAGTTGTTAATTTTGTTGTTGTTGCTTTGTTTTGCTAAATTCTTGAATTTGTAACGCCCTCTTCTAAGATTTCTATGGTTTCAAAACTTTAATAAGTTTATGTGATACTTCCTTACTGTTGTAGGTAACGAATCAAAAGGCCAAAAAAATAAAAAATTAAAATTCTCGGTTGTTGTTGTGTATTTTTTTTATAATCGTGATTTTGGACTACCTTACGCACACTTTGACTAATTTCACGTGTTAGACCTCTTACCTTTCACCAGCAAGACAGATATTGTTAACTCTATCCACTAAAAAATTAGATCGACGGAAAGAAATCACTTAGTAGTTTTGCCTCCGCTGAAATTTAAATTAAATTTTTTGTTGTGTTTTTCCCTTGGAATTAGATAAAACCTTTGAAGGGATTTAGCTTTGGCTTAAAAAATTAGTCTTTTGAGTATATAAAGAATGTTTTTTTTCTTTTTATTTTAGGACTCCCCTTGTGTATGTGCCCAAGTTAGAATCTTTAGCTTTGATTTCACAAATTTCTTAAGGTTATCTGTTAATTAAGTTAATTTTATATCAATCAATCTTCTTGGTCAATGTTTATACGTAAATAAAAAGAGAACATGAGTGTTTAACTGGTTATTTAATTATATATAATATGTTTTTTAAAGACATAATTGGGATAGGTTGACCTTACATCTCAATAGGTGGGACACACTTAGTAAATGTCACTGTCCTATCACCTATGTCATTGTTATATGTATGTGTGTGATACGATTACTATTTGGGCAGAGGTTTCTTTTTGACACAATATTTTTAAAATATTTTGAATTATTAACTATTATAATTTATTCTTTTATATAGTTTTTCATACATATAAATTATTTTCAAAAAATTAAAGAATATATGTCTTGATTCACACAAAAGATTAGTTACCTTGACTTTCATACTCCAAATTTCGCCACATAAAATGAGTTAAAAGTAGTTATATTTTTAAATGTTATTTTTCCTGCATAAAAGCCTCATTCTGCACCTTTGCCTTGATCAAGATGAAGTTCTTTTAACTCTTTATTTGCATTGTAACTTTTTTATTTGTTTATAAAACTGTAAATAATTACTATCTATCGGCCTTTGACTAGTAGCTTACTCATAAATTATACAGAAAACTATTTGTTATTATTCATCTTTGACCCTTTGTATTTACTTTGTTATAGTGCAAAAATGGCCACTCAAACATCTGAACACTCTGCTGATACTGTTGCTCGTGCTTTTGTTGATCAATATTACCGCATTCTACATATGCTTATTGACCAGTCCTATAGATTTTACAAGGATGAAAGTGTCTTAAGTTGGGCTCAGCCTGATGGTGAACTGAAATCGGCGACGACAACTGATGTAAGTATTATGGCAAAAAAGATTGTTAATATTTGCATTGAAACTATGTTTCTGTTAACAGATGCTAATAGGCAGAAGCGGATCGAGGATTTAAAGTTAATAGGCTTCTGATTTTTGTATCATTTCAGGGAATAGCTGAGTTTATCAAGTCTTCACACTTTAAGGATAGCAAGGTGGAAGTTGCGACGATTGACTCCCAAGTATCTGCTGCGGGAGGTTTTCTTGTCGTGGTCACAGCAACCTTGATCGGGCAAGACGAATCAAGAAAATGTTTCTCTCAGACTTTCTTCCTTGCTCCACAGGAGAAAGGATACTTTGTGTTGAACGATATTTTTCGTTTTGTTGGCGTAGTAGAATCTTCAACGGTTGTCACAGATAACGACGACGAAAACTCTTCAGTTGCTTCTTTGGGTATGTCTTTTATTTTTGACACTTTCTGAATTGGTCACTTGATCGTTTTTACATAGTCTCCACTTATTGTTAACTGTATGTTGAATTACACTCTTTTGTTATTACTATTGCATTCAGAACCAGCTGCTGAAGACGAAGTTGAAGAAAATGTGAACGCTACAGAAATCAAAGTTGACGAAAATGTCGACGAGGTGTCTGAGAAATCAGAGGCTAAGGTTACAACTGACGACGAAGTTGACAACAAAAAACCTTCAGTCATTTCGAATGAAACAGAACAACCTGTTGTTGAGACAACCTCGAGTGTTGAGACTGTTGCTCCTAAAGTTACCTATGCTTCAATGGTTAGTTTTAAGGAGATCACAAAGTTTTGTTTCTTATATTTAAAGTTTGCCTAATTCAAAATATTTTTCTATAGATGAAGATGGGAAGGTCCGCGCCGCCAACAAATGCCCCTCACAGAGTTGTAAGGGTTGCTGCAAATGCTGATATCCAACCAGCGCCTAAGAAAACTCAAGCCAATGGCGTACTCAAGGCGTTGGCTTCTAGTACGAATGGCGTGCCAAACGCTGCAGCAACTTCAGCCAACAAAGCACAAGAACACAACAACTATTCCAATGAAGAAATCGAGTGTAAATTTGCATTGGCTTTAATCAAATAGTTGATGAACTTTTTTTTTGAGCAAATTCTGAATTGTTTGTTTACTTGTTATAGGTAAATCGGTATATATTGGTGGCTTGCCAACCAACACAACAAGTAGTGAGCTCCACACGATCGTTAGACAATTTGGACCAGTTCACGGTCGTGATGTTCAAATCAAAACTTACGAGGAGGTATACATATATATATAGAGAGATATTTCGTAATGTTGTAGGTTATTTTTGGTTTATATTTGCTTAAACATTATAAGCTTTTAAAAACATGTGAATGTAGGACGGATATTGTTGTGGTTTCGTGCATTTTCAAGATGCTGTGTCTGCTCGTAATGCAGTTGAGGTAACAAATTATACAATAACTCTTCTCCTTCAAAATGATTATTTGATCATCTTTTGATTTTTGGTTTCTTTCTTTTGACTATTCATTTTAGACGCATCATATAATTGTGAGGGGAAGAGAAGCTTATATAAGATTCAAGCGAAACAAAGGTACATATATTTAATTCTTTATTCTGTCACAATCAGAATGTTAAACTCTTTTTTAGTACTATGAATTGTGACAATTTCTTCTTCTAACTTTGTTTAAACTTTAAAATAATTAATTGATTGGTAAAATTCTGCCATGTGACCAGGAGGTCACAAGTTTGAGCCGTGAAAACAGCCTCTTGCAGAAATGCAGGGTAAGGCTGCGTACAATAGACCTTGTGGTCCGGCCCTATTCCCTGAATCTCGCACATAGCGGGAGCTTAGTGCACCGGGATTATGTTATAATGATCATGTTGTATGTAATTTTTTCAGGGCGCGGTGATAGGGCAACATCTCCATCGGGTAGGGGTGGATTTCGCGATGGAAATGGTTATTAGTCGCGAAGTCGGCCTCAAAGCTCCGAGGGACGAAAGCTGCTAATTACAATGGTGGCACCAACTTATACTTAGTGTTGTAGCCTTGTTTGTAGGCTTACATGTTGTATCAAACTTTGTTTTGGTTTTCAACTTCATTCTGAAGTTACATTATTTGGTTTTGGATTGAAAGTCTAGAAAACTATACTCCAGCAAATTATCTACCTGTGCAGGTGGATTTCATTAATATAGAAGACCTCATTTTGAAGTTGAAGTAATGGGCTTTGAATTTGATTTTTATTGATCTAGATTTTACCTATTTGAATGGGCCATTGAGTTTGTTTTATATTTTGAGTTTTTCCTTATAGTAGTTTATAATGTGGCTGGCTCTCCACAACAGATTTTTGACGGTGGACAGGTTATCGAGATGGCTCTACTTTCATAAGGTAGATGGTAAGGTTTGTTTACACTTTATCCTCCCGGACCTCACTTGTGAGATCCTATTATTGTTACAGGTTATCAAGAAGGAGTGTACATGTTTTTGCCTATTTGAATGGGCCATTGGGTTTGTTAAGGTCCACTATCATTGTGGTGTTATATTTCGTGAAAATTGTGTGGGGTAACCACTTTTTAAAATAGTATTTATTTTTTATCCAGTATTTTTAATGCTTAGTAATAATAGTCACTAGTCTATTAAAATTAATATAAAAAGAATGTGTTATCCTTTTTTCTATCTCTTTCATGTGTTAGGGAGAAGAACGGTGCCGCACGAAGAAACAAATTTTTGTTTTTGATTTTCCAGGACGTATTTGACAGACCAAGATCACCTGCCCGAAGCACTAGAAAACCACAGTCCCAGAGATATTTCCTAGCAAATAAGAATGATATGCTCTGCCAAAACAGATGGACATAGTAAATTGAGTACAGTGTCATGAACTATATGGATTTAATAAAAGATCAAATCCATAAGGTTTAGCTTAACTTACCAGTCTGTATGGTGTCGAGACATACGATGGTTGCATAAAATACATAACATATGGATTCTCACATTTAAAAGCTTTTGCTCTTTGATATGCTACATTCCACTTCTTGTCAAGTTCAAAAGTTAAGGACACTTTGTCCTGAACATCAAGTTCCAAATTCAAAAGTTAAGGACATTTGGTCCTGAACTTAGAGTTACAAGTTCACAAGTTAAGGACATTTGGTCCTGAATTTAGACTAACAAGCTCAAAAGTTAAGGATAATAAGTCCTGAACTTACAATTACAAGTTCAAAAGATAAGGACAATAGGTCTTGAAGTCCTAAATTTAGACTAACAAGCTCAAAAGTTAAGGACAATAGGTCCTGAATTTAGGCTGAGAAGCCCAAAAGTTAAGGACAATAAGTCCTGAACTTAGACTAACAAGCTAAAAAGTTAAGGACACCCTGAACTTACACTAACAAGCTCAAAAGTTAAGGACAATAGATCCTGAACTTAGACTAACAAGCTCAAAAGTTAAGGACACTTGGTCCTGAACTTAAACTAACAAGCTCAAAAGTTAGGACAATAGGTCATGAACTTAGACTTACAAGTTCAAGCACAGAAATTAAGGACTGGTGGTCCTGAACTTCGAGTTCCAAGTTCAAAAGTTAAGGACATGTAATCCTGAAGTCCTGAGCTTAGAGTTACAAGTTCAAAAGTTAAGGACACTTGGTCCTGAACTTTATTAGCAAAAGGGTGTTTTCGTTCGGGCAGGTAAAGTTTATTAAAGCAGTGGCTAAAGACTAAAGATATTTTAAACAGTGGCTTAAAAGTAAATACATATGTTATTAGTGGCTAACTGTGCACTTCCCCGTGGCATAAAAGTCATAGTTTTTCGAGGCAAGTACACATATAGTCATTTTCAGGAATGCTAAAATCCAGGACGCATTGGCTAATTCCTTAAATAGCATGGCTATCTGGTGTACGGGTGCTTATGCTTGATGGTTCGGCTTATCGATTGTAGGAGATAAATATATTAATTTGGTAGCAATCCAATAAGACAACGGACGGATTGGTATCAGACTAATAATTATCAGCATGTTGCTACATGATAGAATGTGTTAACACTTTGTAATTTGTACTCGATTGTCGAATGAGTCAAAAAAAAAAGTATTTCCACCTATAATTTAAGGCTATTATGCTACATAATAAAGCTCCTAATATCTAGAGAAGACCAGAACTTTACCCCTAAATTATTTTGAATTATTTAGGTACTTTAAAATATGACATGAATGCACCAGGCTTTCATGTACATAATACCAGGTTACATTATTTTAGTTTTTTTTTCTTTTTAAAATTCAATTTACTCGACAAAGGAGAAAATGGAATAAAAAAGGAAATTCCAATAGTTTCACTAACATAAGGGTAAAAGTGTAAATATAAAAAAAATTAATGTATTAACGGTTTATCTGATAAGAAAATTGAGTAATCCGCCCCCGAACCGTTAAGCCGTTAATCATAAAATCTTAATCCGTTCACCAACTATTACCCCGATAATTCGATACCAATATAAACCAATAAACTATCGATTCGGTTAACGATTACGGTTCGATTTTGAACAGCTCTAATGTAGAGGGTGTTTGGATTGGCTTTTAAGCCGGTCAAATCAGCTTTTAAGCTTTTTTTTAGCTTTTTCAGTATTTGACAAAATAAAAAAATGCTTAAAATGAGTTAAAAGCTGCTTAAAACAAGCTAAAAGTAAGAAGCTGGGCAATCCCAACTTATTACTTTTTGACTTAAAAGCTATTTCTGAGCCAATTCAAACGGGCTCGTAGTGTCATTTCCAGTAGTTTTTCAAGGTTTTATGGCCTTGAAAAGTGATCTTTGAGGTATCCAACAGAGCGAGACGCGGGAACATGAAGTTTAATATTTTGGCGTTTGTGTTTTCATCGTATATGGGTGAAAAGAAACAGTCGCAGGTTCAAGCAAACAAGAAGAGAAAAGGCTACAACTGCAGGCGACTTTGTAAATGTTTACTTTTGGTTAATATAATTTTATTTTGACCAAATATAAAGTTTTTCCTTTTTTTCGAATCATTGTTTGGTTATATATTAGAATGAGCTTTTGATTTTTTATTTTTTTTTTGAATATGAGTTTTTCAAGTGAATTTTTTTTTTCCACTTATAAAACTTTGTTTTTTCTTTCTAAGTTAAATGCATATACTGACCATCAATTTTCAAATACTCCTTTTCAACAAAATTTTAATATTACCTTTTTCAAAAACTCATGTTCAAACGCCTCTCTCGCGCGACGTACATAACAAGTGCAGAAGACCCAACTAGACAGTAGAAATTACTAGAAAACTATAATTCAAACTCTCACCAAAAAACGTATTCAAAATTTAATTTCTATAAGTTTAACCTTTAAATTTTTTTGTATTGTCCTCGTTATATTTTTGAAGTTATTAATTCAAAAGTTGAAGTTTTAGTAATTTTTTTATATCAATATTTATGTCATGTACTAAAATATTAGGTTCAGATTCAATTGGTATTTTGGACCTCAGGATAAACAAAAGATGTCATGAAATTATGTGCCAAAAAAAGGAGAACATTTGGTCAAAATTTGTGTACATTTGTTATGGTTCTTGAGAAACATACTATCTATACCATAGTCCCATTTTGATCGATAAATGATTGATCCGTAGGAAAAGGATTTGCCAAGAAATTCTCCCATGATATGTTATCACATGGGGTGGGGCCATCTTTTTTAAAAAAAATGTACCACTTATTATAGGCGGATTTAGGATTTGAAGGTGGCGGGTGTCATAATTTCTTTTAATGTATACCTTGTAATGACTAATATGAAATTTGTTAGACATGTTTGTTCGATTTTTTTGAGTTTATTCGGGTCAACTTAATAGGTATTTTTAATTTGCAAATATAAAAATTACTTCTCAGATATTAAAAATAGACGTAGTTAGCATTTTAAATAAGGAATCATACCTTTATTATAACAACACAAGTAAAATCAACATTTTCACTAGGAAATTACATCTTTTTTTTTTTGCATATTAAAAATAATTTTACACAAGTAAGATAACATCTTCAATAAGAGAATTATCAATCAGAATAAGATTTTTTTTAAAAATATCTTCAATAGATAAATTATACTCCACAAGTATATAATTAAATAAACTACAAGTTCTCAAAAATCAAAATCATAAATCTCATATTTTTTAAGCAATACTTACGAAATTTTTATCATAATTTAATGGTAAAGTGATTTAAATTATATTTAATAACCATAGAATAACACAAATTTTTATGATATAATAAAAAAAGATGAAAAAAATTTGATCTCAATCGAAATTCCCATTAAGACTAAAAAAATTTGGATATGAAAGAAGAAAAACTCATAAATTTGAGATTAAGAAGACTGTTTATTTTATAGAATTTTATAATTTCGGAGTCTCTTTTTTGAGTGTTCTTGTTTGAGACAGCATATCAATAATAGAATAAAGAAAAAAAAATACAAAAATAATGAAACGATAAATAGAAAATTAGAAGGTAGTCGAAAAGAAAAATGACTGGATAAAAAGAAACAAAAAGCACACGAAGGGAAAGTCAGACAAGGTTCAAGATAATTTCCAACTTCAATTTTACACACGAGAAAAGCTTTCAAAAAGATCTACCAGTCATGTCATATTTATCTAATTTACAGCTGCGGGTGATAAGATCATATATTTAACCTAGTTTAAGAAAATTTCAACATAAGTATATAAAAATTTTATCATCTTAACGGGTGTCATGCTACCCCATTGTAAAGGGATGGATCCGCCCCTGCTACGTATTAATTATCCTTCTTTATTCATATAGTTTTTCTTCTTTTTATTTATTTATAATTATTTTATTTAAAATTTGTAAATTTGACTATTCCAAATTCCACGTCTTATGTTTTAATATTCATGTAACTCAAATTCGAGATTTTTGATTAAGAATATTGGGTTTCGAACCATCTCACTACCCTCGTCAACCTTTATTTTTTTTGTGATGCTAAAGTAGGTAACTTTATGGACCAAATAGATGTAAGACACATGTTGATTTAATTGAGCCAAAAATGATTAAATATCAAGAAAAGGACAAGTTGTTGTGTTTGGTCCACTTCAATACTTGTTTGCCACCGCACTTCCTTCTTGCCTCCTCAAAAAAGAAAGGCCAAGCTTCTATTTTTGCCATCAACAAGGTTTTGCTTCTACTTTAGCCATCTGATTGAATCATTTTGGCTGCACATTTAGTATTTATTTATGTGTAAAAACATTTATACAAGTAGATACTTGGCTAAATATATATATGCGACCCTCCAAACACGTCTGATACTTTTATTTTGCAATTTGAACTAAAACTTGTACCTATTGAACACCTATACCATTTAATATATTTATATGTTAGACACTAAGATGTGTTTGGTATGCTGGAAAGTATTTTTTGAAAAATATTTTCTCATTTTTTATTATTTGGTTGCACAAAATAATTTGGAAAATATTTTTTTAAATATTTAATTTTTCTCAAATTGGAGGAAAATGACTTCCCTACAAAACGTTAGGAAAATATTTTCCAAAAACTCCACCTAACCTAACATCTAACTCTAGCCCTCTCAAACTTCAATTTTTTTTTTTTTTTCGTTTTTATGCGCTACTCACCC